>WTSP01001672.1:0-27999 GCA_025331215.1 Actenoides lindsayi | reverse complement strand
CTGAAAACAAAAGGCTTTTTCCTGTGTCGTTTCAGTAATTCACGCTTATTACCGCTTTGTATTTTAAGCATCGCCTTTCCCACTCGCAAACAGTTACGTTATTAACGAGGGATTTGCAGCCGATAGTGACCTCGGCGGTCGTCGCCGAGGCTAATAGCCTGACATTTCGGATCACCCGCGGCTAATCAGCCGCGCGCGGCAGCGCATCGGGGACGGCCATTAGGGGACACGTGGCTGCCGCGCAGCGCGCCCGGGCACTGCCGGGCTGCTCCGCGACCCTCCAGATTGGCCCTGCTGCCCGTGCACGCCGTGGTGGGGAACAGGCTTTCCAAGGGCTTCCCTCCTGGCTCCTCTTAAGAGTCCCGCTTCATCTCTCCTCGGCGAGGTTGTGGAGATTTCCTGTCGCCCAAAACAATCTGTGGCCGGTGGTTTCCGTAGGTGTCTGCGCGGTTCAGGAAGCTCTCAGAAGGTCAAAGCAGCCCCACATTGTAGCCAGTCTCTGAAATCCTCCAGTGCCCAGGCCTGAGAGCCCAAAAAAAAAAAAAAAGAACGAAAAGGAACAAATAACTGTCTTGCTTCTGAGGTCTCCTGCGTGGTAGAGTTGCTCAGGATCCTTCTTAAAGTGCTTGAGCTTGTTGACCGCTGAGGAAACAGCGTTTCTGCCCCGCTGCTTGCCAGGCCTTGCATCCGCAGTCTAATGGGGAAGAGCCTGGTACTCTTTGGGAGCTACCTGAGTAATTGTGGCTCTGCCCTAGAATCTGACGCATCCTCCCCTGAGCCTCTGGTTTTGTCCAGGATGGGCGTTACGACAAGCATCTTGTTCTGCAAAATGCTCCGAGGTATATGATCAGGAATTACTTTAAGCACAAGTGTGAGGTGGTCTATGGCACGCTGGAGTGCAGGACAAGCGGGTTCTGGGCTGAGAACCAGCTTCTTGTATTCTTCAAGAGTCTTGACATGGGTTTAGGACTACAAAGAGGGGGAAAAAATCCCACCTTGGCATCTCGCTAGCTGGCTTCTGCCTGATGGTGTGGACACAGACAGTGCAGACTGACTGGCATGGGTCATATTCTGTTTCCTAGAAAGCTCAACTGATGTTGTTGAATTTCCAGGGCTGCACCCAGGGTAAACCTTCATCCTCTTAGCTAGCAAAACTAGTCTTCCTGGGGTGTCTCCACTGGTGCCTTCTCTTTGGTCCACTGGGAATGCCTGAGCAGCTGTTCTGGCTTGACAATGGGCACAACCCACTGCCTGTCCTTGCCCTTATTAAATAGGACAAAACTATAAAGACACCAGGGCTTCTTTGTGGCTTTGTTTTGTAAGGAGCTTTTCTGCTGCAGAGCAGGTCCAAACCATGCTGTAAATGGCAGAGAAAGAGGCAGGTGAGGTCTCTGCTAATCTCCACTTCAATCTTCTGATGATTGAAGAATCCGGTTATAGTGATGGCATGAAGAAGTCAATGTTGTGTGTGGTTCCTCCAGTGCCCACTTAAAGATAATGTGTTTTCATGGACACGGTTCAGCATATAAAAGGCAAGTTTCCACCTGGTTACAGCACCTCGGAGTAAATGATGAGTTCTAGGATGTTTCTCTTTCTATTTTTTCCTCTTCAGAAAGTGAAATAGAAGTAGCTTAGTGTGACTGACATTCCCGTAACAAAACATGGCTTGACACCAGCTGAGATCACTAGAGAAGAGGTGCGAGGTGTTTGCAAAGCAAACCTGGTGTCGCAAACAAACGTTTTTCTCCAGTCTATTCAAACCAGCAGGACTGCACATACGTTACATGTGAAACTAGGGGGCTGTATCCACCCATGGACCTAGACAGGCCTTATTTCTAATTGTGTGGAATCACAGTGATGATCTGGGGGAAGAAATTTGTCTGGGATACGTTCGGTTTTGCCTTAGCGCTCTTAGGATCTTTCGGTGAGATCTTTACTAATTGTAGCTGGGGTTTTGTGAAGGTCAGAGAAGAACATCCATGTGTCCCAGGTGCCCTGTCCAACTAGCTGCAGCCTGGAAGAAAATGTTGATTTTTTTTCTCGATTCCTGTGACTGTGATGTCAGTCTCAGCCTTCTGGGCCTAGCTGGGCATCTGTATTTCAGCATAAACCTGTGGCTGCTTCAGACAAGCGTTTTAAATCCGAACCCTGTCCACTCTTGTGTGCTCTCAGTGCGACCCAACTCACTTGCTACGGCAGTTAAATTGTCCCTGTATATATAGTTTAGTTTATATTAGACACTTAATCTTGCTGTTATAAAAACACTGTCCCTATCAGTATGATGACTTTTAAGCTAGCAAAATAATTTGCAGGTATCTTTTCCTTGCGAGATTCACACAGTGACTGATGACAGGCAGCACACTGGCCAGGAGTGGTTAAAAATAGTTGATGGACTTTAATGTGGAGGACACTTAACAACAGTGTGCATCCTATTGATCCGTGACTGGAGGGTGGGAAGAAATAAGTAAGCCAGAGCTGAAAGGGTGGTTTATGTGCTGTATGCCTCTACTTCCAATGTGTGTATATAGCGTATATACGGTCTGGACATGGAAGTGTTGCCTTGCTGCCTGGGCTTATACATAAAAACCCTGCAGTGCATGAAATTCAGAGGCTTTTGGATCTGTGTCTGGAAGAAGGACACCCTGGATGGATGCGGAGAGTGTGAGTGAAAATCTCCAGTATAGCTGGTGAGAAAGCCCCACTGGGGTATCCGAGTGCGTCTTACTCCATCACCAGAAAGTTGCCTGGATATCTGGCTTGCTTGTGGCTATGCCTCCTTATTCAAACAATGCCAGTTCTTCCTCATGTCTGCCCTGGCTAGATCACTTGTTAGAGATGGGAGAACAACTAATGTGTCGGGGATGGGTTTGTGTTGCTTCCGAGCTCCTGCTGTTTGCAGACGCCTTCTGCTAATGGGAGCCGTTTTCTACCCTCTGACAACTGCTTGAGTTTTAGGGAAAGAATAAGGAGAAAGCATGAACTAAACATCTTTCTTTTCTGGGATTTTTTTCCTCATTGGCTTAATTGCAATAACATTTATATCACATAATACAGTGAGGCAGGGTTGTAATTTTCCTATCATCTAAATTGCAGGCTGAAAATTGTGTGGAGAAAGGACTGTAGAGAATGAATTGCTGCTTTCAAAATGACTACTGTTAACTGACAATGTGACCGGCAAATGGTTACCAAAGGCAGGGCGGGTTTGTGTACGGTGTTAGTGAACTCTAGC
Source organism: Actenoides lindsayi (assembly GCA_025331215.1). Lineage (NCBI taxonomy): Eukaryota > Metazoa > Chordata > Aves > Coraciiformes > Alcedinidae > Actenoides > Actenoides lindsayi. The sequence continues at coordinate 24,770 of WTSP01001672.1, read as the reverse complement.
ATGGTGTTTCTAAACACTGAATAATGCATTTTTCACTCAAAGCTGCTGACTCTCTTCAAACACGCCTGTATTTCTTGCAGGCCCTTTAAAAAAAAAAAAAGGGACACCTTCAATGTGGCTACTTCTGGGTCTGTTTCTTACTGAAGTGAAAGGAAAAAGGACCTTCTGAATTCAACTTCCAAACTCCTTTAAATAATTTAGGTCCTTTGTGAAACCCCAGAGCTTCAGCTCTGACCTCAAGTGCCTGTCTGCCTTGGTACAGGTAGGAGGTGGGCTGGAAACACTGCTTTGACATGGTGTGAGGTTTCCTGCTGCTTCTGTATTTGAATACAAGTAGGATATGGAAGTCAAAACATATTGCAGTTGAAAAGGCTTTAACATAAACTCAGTCGTGTCTGAATATCAGGCTTCCGAAATGTACCTGTTCTGTGCTCGTAGGCAAACACTTTGAAGTGAATAGTGTCTGGGTGGGGTTGGGACGTTTATTTTTACGTTTTTGGCAGGTAATCGGGTGCGTTTAGTGAGTTTTAGCAACACAAATGTTGTTGCTCCTTGAAAAGCGGCTCGGTTTCAGAAAGCAGGCGGTGATTGTGCATCATCTGGATTTTCAGGCCTCAGTTTGTGCCTAGAGGGTTTTCCGGGGCCCTGTTTGGTCGGTCCTGTCATCCCATGCCGTTTAGTGTCTCGGTTTTGATCTTGTAAGGTCTTGATATTGTTGTTCCATCCCGTACCCGATAGGAAGGGGTTTATTTGCCGAATGAACAGGAGCAACTGTGTGATCGGGGAGGGGAAAAAAAAAAAAAAAAAGCAGACCATTTCTCTACGCTCTGATTTGCTTTCGGGCTTTTTCTGGTTCAGTCAACTGCAATGTGCCGGGCGCTTTAATGCATTTTAATATGTCCAGCAGAGCATCGAATGCCCCGCGCGCTGTGGCAAGGTGGGGAGGTGCCGCAGGCTGCGGATCCACGGCACCCTGCCCCTGCTTGGGGCCGGTAATACCGAAGGCCCGGGTTTGTAATCAGTAAATGAGCGGCTTATTCCGTGTGATGGGTGGCTTTGATATTCTAGAACAATTCTTACTAATTGTTGTGAAAAACGCCAGTGTGGGCAAAGTCAGGACGAACGCGAGCAGCCCTGAAGGAACTGCTGATTCAATTAATAGGTTTTGCTAGGGTACAAAACAGTTGCTGAATTAACTTGTCGTCTTGTTGACTGGTCCAGCTCTGTGTGTGTAAATGTGTGTTACCTGCATCTTTCTTCCAAGCTTAGTTTTAGCTGTCAGAAAAAATATTCAGGTCGTTTCTCAGTTTTGCTATACTGTTCCACAACATCATCAGGGCTTCATTTTTTTTCCCCAGAAGATACTGACCAGGGTTAGCTTGGTAAAAAGCAAACTGTGGCACGCTCACTCACGCTCCGATTGGTCTGTAAATCAGTTCTGTAGACATTCCTTACGGCAAGTATTAAACTCCTTTTACCAGATAAAGGAACTAAATGGGCTGCAAGTAAAGCTGTCTGCGTGTATAATTCTCCCACAAAAAGCCCTAACCTTAATTGGAACCTTAATTTATTTTTTTTTTTCCTCCCTTCCTCCCGTGATTGCCGCTGAAAGAACTTTTTTTTTTGCACGTCACCCAAGCCAAGGCCTGAAAGTTCTGAAGCACCAGGTGAAGAAAGCAATTTCATGGTTCATGCCACCGTTAATGTGCGGTTGTAATCTCCCCCAGGCAAGCCCCTTCCGCTTCGGGTCGGGATAATGAAGGGTTTAACTCTTCGGTTCCGTCCAATTAGTTGTGGGAGCGAGGAGAGAGGCCCGCTCCCCTTTCGCTTGCGCGGAGATTGCCCGCGCGGACAAATAAGTGAGCATTACAGGTGATTCTTCCTTTGCGCGGAAGTAGAGAGCTTCCATTTATCGCCATCAAATGCATTAAGCTGGAAGTCAAAGCCCTTAGCTTTCTGCTTGCTGCTAGTCTGGACCAGAAGACAATCAAACCATAAGGGTCATTTTCTGCATGAGCTAACCTTTTCCTCTCTTATGGTTTGAAGCCTTTGTTGACAATGAGATGCTCAGTGGGAACATTAAATTAACACTTCATATTCGTGGCTGTAAATTTACTGGCAAGCTGAGGAAAAGTCAGGGAAAACAAACACTCCATCATTTCTGCTTCATTTAGCTGCTGAATGGGGACACTCTCACCTGCAGAGAAAAGAGGTCAGGGCACACAGGGATAATTTTAATCTGACTCTCAGCCTAGTCTTTAGTGGCGGTGGATTGTGTTGCATTCTGTGCTGAAAGTAAAGGTGAGAGCGAGGTGAGAGCAAGAAAATGGATAAGTACTATGTGAAATGCTTAAGAGACCTTGTCGAAGGCGGGCAGGGATGGCTGGTCCTGTTACTACGGAAACTAGCAGGCTAAATACTCTTAATTTTGCAAACTGCAAAATCAGTTTGCTCTCGGATAACGTCTGCGCTGAGATTTCCTTGTGTCAGCCGGGAGATAACAACGAATTCCTCCGCTGGAGGTCTAAAAAACAAACTGTTTATCTTTTGCTCCGAGATAAGGACACTGGATGGTGACTTCATCCAAGCCGTGCGTTAAACGTCTCCTGCCTCTTTCCCAGGTTGTGGCGGTGGCTGTCGGGGGCTGATGGGCACATAATGCTCGTTTGCTGCAGTGCTGACTAATGTGACAGCGTTCGGTTGTCACCGGCTATCAGTGTGTGTGCGTGTGACACTGGTGCCCGAGTTCCCAGAGCACTCCGGGTGTCTTAAAACTGGCTGTTCACAGGGTTTGCCTTGTTCTGCCAGCGGGCAAATGTTATAAACTCTGTGAGAAGGGAAACCTTAATTGCAGGACGGTGTTGGGAGGTCAGGGCGAAGTTTGATCTGCAGCACTTGCTCGCCTTGCTAGATACCCACATTTGTCAGAACTCTGGCAGTAAAAGGTTTCGGATGCTAGGATTATTTTTGGTGGATGTTGCTTCTCTGCAGGATTCAAGACCGGTGATTACGAAGCTCCCCCTGTGGGTGTGGAGCAGGGAGGTGAGGTGCTGCGGGTGCAGGACGGCATTGCCCGGGGGGTCCGAGTGAGCTGCCTGGTGGTCCCTGTGGCCTGAGAACGCCTTGTGCCGGTCCCGCCTCATTTCCCACAGGGCAGCGGGGTCAGGCTGGTGTTTAGCCCGTGGTAATGATCTCGTTAGGGAGCTGAATGGACCACCGGCTGCCCTGCTGAGCATCCCTGGGAGCACCCGGCCAGCCCCGAGCATCCTGGGGGCGGTGGGAGAGCTGGCAAGAAGGGAGGCAGCAGCAGCAGGGGAAAGGAGATTAAGCAGCTGAGAAAGTGACAAGCCGATAATAGAAAACACTTTCAATAGTCGTAATCCTTGACGCGCAAGGACAAATCGGAATGCTTTTGTTCTCGAGTTTAGATTAACTTTCGTTTCGGGAGTGAAACTTCACGTAAGCCGGTGCGTGCGGCGCGGAGCGCGAGCCCATGGTTCATCGCCGCTGACCTCCTGGAAGTGCTCCTTTGCACAGCAAATGAGAGGTGGGTGGGGGCAGAGTGTGAAGTGCAGGATGATTTTTCTTTTCTTTTCTTCCCCCCCCAAAATTATCTTCCCCTCCAGTTCCTATTGGGGTGGCTTTTCTCTGCTGTGGCGTCGCCAGCCCGTCTGCTCGCACCCAGTGGAGCTGGAAATGTGGTTTAATAAATGTCTTGGTGCAGTTGGGAGAAAGCAGGCTCCAGCGAGAGGGCTTTGCAAACCAGGCTGTTTGGATGGGCACGGGACTCCCTGGGAAAGGCAACGAGGAAAGACTTATGTGGAGTAGTGACGTTTTTATGGTAATTAGAGTTGTTACGGGGTAACAGTAAAGGGAACTGAATAAATAAAAAAATATAATTCAAATACACTTATATTTTTGACCAAATGGCTTTCTGACCCAATTGCAGAGAATTGCAATACCATATAGCAGTGCTGTAGATATTTTTATTAGCTTTCCTTGCCTGCTGACGTGCTGGAATAAATGTCTGTTTACCTGCACTTGGGTATTTGGAGTGTGAGCAAGGGCACGGAGAGGAAAAGATGCTCCCCTGATGGCAAGAAAGGGGAGGTTTTAACATCCTTCAAGCAAATTGGAGGAGGAGGAGGAGGGTCAATTAACTGAGAATCTCTCCGAAGGTAACCAAGTGTTGCTGGGAATACTGTGCATGGCTTCTCCCCACTGCCGCAGAAAAGGCAGCTGTGAAATAACCAGCACGAGCAATGAGCTGTGTTAGCCAGACTAATGAATTCACAAATTGTTAGCAGACTAGAGGTGCCTGACATCCTTCCCGAGCAGGGCGAAGGCATCAAAATGCATCCCTCCTCCCGGGCATTCCTGCTGGTGGCCAAGGAGATGAGCCGAGGTTCCCTTAAAGGCCGGTGCCGAGGGAGGAGAGAAAAATGCGGGCAGGCTCCGCGGCCCGGGCAGCATCCCTGGGCTGGCAGACAATGGTGTTTCACTCAGGCAGGGCTCCTGAGTCTGGGCTTTATCCGGTGTGGATGGCAGACGGCTGTACCTTGTGATTTTCCAGCTGCTGAGGACTCTCCTATGCTGGGCACTTTGGGGAGGTGCTGCAGGAGGGCAGGGGAGCCTGGGAGGTACGCGTCGTCTTTTCTCTTTTAGCTGGAATGGGTGTTTGCAGATGCAAACAAATCTATGATGCGCGCAAGATCGTTAACTGGGGGCTTTAATTGCTTATCCATGCCCGATCCAGAGACAAGCACCGGTTTGAAGGTCTGAGGAGGACCATGTTGTCCTTGCTAAACTTCAGCGGTTGATGGTTGCCTCGAGTTAGTGGCAGCTTGTGCCGGAGTTTTACTGCTGAACTTTACTCTCCAGTCTCGGGGAGCTGAACGAGCTCCAGTCCTGCTGCTGGGCACAGCCCTCAAACAGACAGGGTCCTGCCATGGCTGTAGGAAACGTGCCTCGGTCTGATTTGGCAAATATTCTCTTGAACTGATGTTTTCATGGGAGTCAGGCTGGCTACGTTCAGCCTTTCTGGCTTCCAGCTGTTTGGGTTTAGAAGCCGACGGTGAGCATGGCCCCCTCAGTCATCAGTGGCATTATGAATTGTTGCAAAAACAGGGTCTCTGCTGCAAACCCAAACTGCAAATTCTCTCTTAGCCTCTGCCGGAACAGGAACAGGGCTTTTCCCAACCGCTGCTTGAAATTCAGACACTGAGTCAAGTCTCCCACTTCTCTGTTCCTAGCAATCCATAATTGTTCCACTGTTCTTATGTTCTCCTAGGACTTTTAGGGGTTCAGATGGAGCCTTGAATGGAGAGGTAACACTCAACTCCCACACAAGCTGGAACACAGCAACCTGGGCCCAGCTCACAGGTGCAAAACACTCTGGAGAATGCTTCAAACATCAGGGAAACCTTCAGAGCTCCAGGCTATGGGAGCCTGAAGTTGTGGCTGAGGACACGTGGTGCTGACAACAAGATCAGGGATAAAAAATCGTCTGAGATATCCTATAGGGACTGCTTGCCTATAGTGGGAGAGATCTTTATGGAGCAAATTGCTCATTTGGTGTACCTCTGCCCTCCCAGAGAAAGGCAGTGTGGGTTTTTGGGAGTACGTGTCAGGGAAGAGACCCCAGCCTAGGATTTGGGCCCTCTGGTCCCATGCAGGACCTGGTGAAATGTTTGAGACACCTGAAGAGCAAAAAGAGAAGTGGAGGTGTTTGTCTCCCGTTGTCTCAGAGCAGCTTTTCAATGGGTGCAGGCTGTGAGAAAGGTCAAGTTTGTACTGATAGATGCTCGCATCTAAACCCAGCAGTGCTGCTGGGGAGCTGTCAGCATCTTGGGTGGAAGGTCTTCTTCAGAGGATGGTGCTGCTCAGCCCAAAGCACGGGAGCCTGGGGTCTGGCCCAGGGTTGCTTCTTCCAGAGGGACTGCAGGAGCCCAGGGTGAAGCTCACAGAGCTCCCCATATGCTCCAATCAGTGGGATGTGGGGGGTGGGCAGCACTGGTCTAGGATCCCAGCATGGCTCTGAGTGGCCCTGTAACCTCCTCTGCGTCCACAGGGTTGGCTTGCACCACCTGATCTCGCTGTGGGTGCAGACGAGAGTTGCTTGCCTCTCTAAAAAAGCTACCATTCATTTTACTGGCCTCTTAAAAGATAAGGTTGAAATATGTGGGGCCTGCAGCTGAAGAGGGAAAACAAAGAGGATCAGACACAGCCCCCATACACACATAATTTCCAGTCTTGGCTTATCTTGTAGGAATTATAAGATACTGAGTAGGAAATAAATCATCATGTCAGGACCAAATGCCATTTTCTTTTTTTGGTGTGATTCGCAGCATCCCAGTCAAACCGACAGATTTCATTCCCTCTCGCAGGATTCTCCCCTCTAATTGAATTATGCCCCGACGAGCAAATGGGATTCATGCTTTGAGATAGACGGAAATTACCATTTGATGAAACAATGCTTTGCTCCTTTCTCACCTGCACGAACATCCTTCAGGAAAACTATTATGCAGATATCCTTGATTACAGACTATTGTCCCTTTTGATCTTGAGCTTTGTTTGGCATAATCAACAGCGGTGTAATACCGCCGGAGCATTGTACAGCGAGTGCACAGATGCATTTGAACTGTCCTCCACAATTGCGTGCTGGCTATTTTCGTGGAACTTCAAAAGAGGGTTTTGATGCTAGTTAATTAAAACGCTCTCTGCTGCAGACAGCTAATTGACAGGCAGATACTCCCAGTGAATTGCAGCATCTTTATTCGCTTCCTCTTCTCGGGGGTGGGGCGCTTCGGAATAATTAATGCTAATGACCGCCAGGAACCCGATTTCCTGGGAAATCGTGGAGTTGAGAAATCTGAAGTGATAGAGATACTCCCGTGCTCGAATCCGTGTTGCTACCACCAGCGAAGCGGCGAGTATTACAATTATTGCAGCTCAGGATTTGGAGTGTGGACTCTTGTAAACTGCGGCCATAGGTCTTTCGAGGTGTATTTTCCGACGTGCAGTGCTAAGTGACCTTTGTCTGGAATTCAAACCTTCACTTAATTCCCCGATTCTCACAGTTGAGGAGAAATTGAGAGCTTCAAGTTCAAACTCCAGAAGGCAAGTGAGAGAGGCCAACCCCTCTAATCGTCCGTTTTCAGCTGAGGCGATGGTTTGGAAGGGGAAAGGTCAATACCCAAATCGTCTTCCTGGGGCCAGCAATACAGAGTTGTCTCTGCAGGAGGCATCCTGCTGCCAGACGCTTTGTGGAGAAAATATGTAAGGCGAGGGAGAAGACTTGTTAATTTTGCGTAATTAACAAGTTCCATCACAAGGGATAAAGAAAAATGGTCCCTGCCCCTGGTCATGAAGGGTTTCACCTCCTTGGGACAGCAGGGAGGGGAGGTGGCAATGAGAGTGCAGCCGGGCAAGGGAAAACACCAAAGCAGAATCTGTCCCCTGGGCAGTGTTGGGTCCCCGTGGGGTGACTGTCGCTGAAGGCTTTGCTCTCTTGGGGCTTGCTGGTGTCCTAGCTCTGTGCTGTGCTGGCACCAGTTCAGCTGTGGGCAACCTGGGGCAAAGACTGCTGGGGAATGTCTTTAATGAGCTCTGAAAATGACAGATTAATCATGTTGATTTAAACTGGCCTTGACAAACTCACTGAGGTTTCAAACCCACTTTCTACTATTCCTGGATATGCACCTAGTGCTGCACATCCTCCTTTCTGTATAAACTTCCTAGAGCGTTCCTAACGGAGCTTGAAAAATGAGTGGGCAAACCTGATGAGGCTGGTGACAAAAATCTGTCTCAATCTCCAAGGTGGAGGGATGGCAACTAATCTGATTACAGTAATGCCAGCTCTAATTAATTTACTTGGAGCAGCGGCTGCTGATCTGCGCTGTTATTAGCGAGCTGATGCTGTTTACAGAAGTTGCAATAAATATGCAAAGATCTGTCCGTAGGGTGCCTACTGGCTGGGTGCTTTCCATTGCCATGCAAGCCCCATCGAAAGCTGCTCCCCCCCCCCTCGGCTGTGGGGGCCTCCAGGTTCACACACCCACACCAAGGGATTTCTGCAGCACCCTTGTCTCCAGCCAGACATCAACCCCCAACCCCCATGGCTGGTGCCTGGCCTGAGGAGCTCTGGAGGCTGCCTGTTCACCGAATCATTATGGTTGGAAAATAGCTCTAAGATCAAGTCCAACCATCTACCCAACATTATCATGACCACTAAACCATGTCCTGAAGCGTTCCCTGCGGCTCACCCGCCCTGTAACGACTGCGTCTGTAATTGGTGAGTTGGGTTGGTTCCTCAACACACTCAGGCAGTAAATTCACCAGCGGAATGCAAAATAGTGTAAGGAGCTTTGAACCTGCAAGCTCTTTTCTGAGGCTTACTGGGCTCTGTTGGGTGTTCCTCGGGTGTGGACCCTGTTAGGGCTGTGTAACCCACCTCTGAACCCCTCTGTGGACTGGCAAGCTGCTGCTGGCTCACAGCCCTGTGCCTTCCCATGGCAGATGTGTGCCGTTTTGTTTCGAGCACAAAATCTATGCTTACTCCAGCAATATGAGAACCGAAAGGAAGAAAGAGTAAAAAAATTATTCACTGATTCCGGGGCTAGTTCCATTTATTAGTTTCACACCTCTTACAGAGCTAATTGTGGCAAATCTCATTAACTGTGCGAAGTGGGTTGGAGAGTGGCTTTCCTGTGGCTGGCTGCTGATGTAGCCTTAGTGCTTCCGAGCTGGTAGGGATCATCAAGAAGTCTTTATTTCCTAAGGCAACGGGCTTGAGGCTAATTTCTATAGTCCCTTTGAGCATGTGCTGATGTTCAGGTGAAGACTTAAAGCTTTGGGGAAGAGTTCAACTCTGCTTGTCCTGCTGGGTTAATCGTGTGCTCCTATAGCAGTCCTCCCTTCCTGAAGAACAAATAAAACTAGGGCTAAGCACCTTCTGGTAACATCTGGAATGAATCTGAGATTATTTTGCTTTCATTCCCAACCTGCTGCCCTCAAAATGTGCAGCGGCAGCAGCAGCATCCCCCTTTGTCTTCCCATGCAGGAGAAGGTGACAGATTCCTCCCCAAAGCTCCAGGACAGGAGATCCCTTGAAAGGAGGCTTCAGCCTTGTCAGGATCCTTTCCATTGTACAGCGGCTACGCAGTGCTGAAGGGAAAGGAAAACGCAAAGCTCCAACGTGGAAATATTTTATTTCAAGTAATTACCTGTATTTCCTGATGAGAAAGAGCCTTGTGTGGGCAGAGAGGCTGGGAGCCCTCGTATCAAACCAGTTCCTCCACAAGGTGTTTTGGTGCCTCTCAATTAAACTGCTGGTTTTTTTGCTGGTATGGGGTTCCTGTGCCGCTCCCGCCCTGCTGGGCAGCCTTGTGGTGCCTGCTGCAGATTCCCTTCCTAAGGGTGGGAAGCAAAGCATAAGTTCCGAGGCCCATTTCTGAGTCTTGGTCTTAAGCAGTCCAATAAAAAAAAAAAATAATAAAAAAAAAAATCCAATTTTTTCCAGTCCTCCTAAAACTTTAGAGGGTTTTAGGAAGGCAGCTGCAAGAACTAGATTTTTAACTAAAAGCAAAATACACCAGCAGACTCTGGCTGCTGGAACGTTCAGGGAGAAGCAAAATATTCTTTCATTCGAGATCAAAGGAGGGCACTGCTGGTAGCAGTCGTCCAGCAGCCTGGGGTTTTGCCGCGCGCCCCCTTGGGCTGTTGGCAGGTTTGGAGGGGTGGAGAGGGCTGCGCTTGATCCGTAATGCAGGGCTGGGGGCTTCAGGCTCCCTGTCCCCTGCCTTGGCATTCTGATTCCCACCAGCGACGCGTCGCTGCCTTTCAAGAGCCGTGTGGCAGGCGCGAGATAGCGTTAGCGTCGCGGGAAGGCTTTGATCGCCACGGCTTCCCGTGCACGCCAATGGCTCCGTTTGGTTCCCGACAATAAGACCCGTGTTTGACTTCCAGTCTAGAAACTGCCTTTGGTGAGGGAATTGGGCTTGGTCTGGGGGCTGAGACATGAATAGCAGCTCCAACTGGCCTTCGAAGTGAGGAAATGACATTTTTAGGCTGGATGGGATTAGAGTGACAGCCTCTTTGCAGCCTGTATTTTCACAGAAGTTGAGCGAACTTTCATTTATGCCCCTTTGCCTCGACTAAAGCTTAAGGGCTTGTCACTGCTTTCCCCTCTCATGCCTTTCCGTGCTGATGGGGAGAGCAGAGCGATACAGGAGGACTGTTGTTTTCCTGCTGTGCCAGGGGGATGCAATTTACGCTTATTTCGGTATCTTTAAGAGATGAATCAAGAACACATTTTGGCCAGATGCGCGTGTCCTGCGATAATCTTCCCAACTACCCTGAGCGAGGGCTCGATAGCAGAAAGTGGGACGGTTTCTTTTAATTCCAGAAACCAAGTCCCAGTTCTGAAAATATTTAGGTCCCCTTTCCCATCAATGACTGTGAAAATGTCTTCAGGTCTGCATGGTAAGCGAATGGTTTAGACAGTGTGTTTCTTGATGTGTGACTAAATCGGTCATCATCAGCCAGTGCCCTACCAGGAACCAGGGCTGGAGCAGCTGCGGTCAGGTCTCTGTGGCCAAGAGTGTGCGAGGGCTGGTGGGGCTGGCACCGCAACCCCCTGCTCACAAAATCATCTGGTTTCCTTGAAGGCTTTTGATGGCCACCGCTTTAACCAGAGTGCGGATGTGGGGAAGTCCGTGGCTCAAGCTGCTTGTCAGGTTCACCTGGATGTGGTCGCTGTCCTACTGCATTTTGTGATGGCTCCCGAGACTTGGGGTGCTTGAAATGCTGCATGTTCATGGCAGCAGCAGCGGCCGTTCCAAAAGCAAGGCCTGTTCAGCCAGGAGTGCACTTCAGAAGGAATACAAATTGTTCTGCTGCCAATTTTTTCCTTGACCATACAGTATCTTAGTAATTACTGTCTTAGCTGGTTGCCAATTAACAAGAAAAACTGTCTTTGCTGATGGCTTTTCCACACCCAATATATTCCTTTTTTTCTCCCCTGCCTTTCATCTTTGCAGTCAGTGGGATACCCCCGCTGAAGCCATCTGCCCCTTCACTCTGGGGATTGCAGTCCTGGCTTCTGGGTCCTCACTGCATCAGGCCCAGCCCTCTTTGGGCTTGCATTACTGCCTTGGGAATTGTCTTCCTCCCCTCATCTCTGACCCTGCTTCTCTCCACTCCTGTCTGGCTCTTCGGGATCATTTCCTTCCACTTAGACACCAAAATCCTGTTGCCCCATCACAGACTATCCCCTTGCTGACCTTCCAATCACTCTGCCATCCCGTGTTGGTGCTTGAGATGGGTCTCGTGTTTCTCCTCCAAAGGCATTACTGTCTCCTTAGGGATATTTCCCTGGTAGGCCAGATGGCGTCTGACTCTTGTGCAGGTTGTGGAGGTGAGGAGGAGACTTCTGTGTTGCTGAGAAGGGATGGTGGCTTCACCTCAGCAGAGGTGGTTTGGGGATCATTGCTGTGGAGTTGCAAACCTCTCATCTGCTGCCCAGGATGAGTAACAGCTTCGCTGAAGCATAGGCAGGAACTGAAGATAAGTATGTCCATGTCCTTCTCCCCCTGGTAGCAGTGGAGTGGGATCTTTGAGTCACAGGTACCAGCAAGGCTGACAAAAGTGGTTTTCAGGCAGCCTCTCCATCTCCCTTTCAGCTCTGAGATACCTGCTTATGCTGGGCAGCGTTGGTGTGATGGCACACCTCTGAGGTGGCCCCTGACCATGGGAGGCTGCAGTGTGAAGAGCAACAACGGCATGGGACACATGGGGCAGGACTTGTCCACGCAGACTCCTCTCGTCACACGGCTGGAGGTAGATGGGTTTTCTGCTATCATTTGTTGGGAAAGGATGGAAGCGGATTTTTCCAGGGCATCCTTCAGCTCATCCACAAAACCAGGCAACCCAAGCAAATCAGGTCAGTTCTACACGAAGAACCTGTCTCCTTCTGTTACTTATTTATTCCCTCCGTACATGGGAGGTGTGTGTGTGTCTCTGGCACATATATTTATATACATTCCTACCCACTGGCTTCATAAAACACCCGCCAGGAGTGGGGCCGGGTGGGGGTGCCCCAGCTGCAAGAGAGGAAATGTTTCATATCTCAAGGAGTGCCGTATGTGCCCCCCGGCTGCCCCTCCTCCCACCTATCAGATCTAGGGCTTAATGGGTTTAAGAATTAGAGCAGCTGCTTGGTGCGGAATTTATTGACCAACTCTGCATAACGAGGGGAATTAAAATCCTAATTGGCTGAGCTGATCCCCAGCACTCTGAGAATTTTGTCTTTTCTGAGGTATGGGTGTTCTTAGCAAGGCTCCTGGATTCTTCCCTCTTCCCTGCCTTGCTCTCTTACTTCTCTCTAGTCTATGGCTCCAAGACATAAGCAGGTAGAAAGCCCTGCCCCATCATCTTGGGATAGTGCCACCCTCTTCACTGCTGGTGTCTAGGAGGAAGCAGCAGTGTTCATGGTGTCCAGACCCCAGATGGAGTTTGTCTGGCTGTGGGGTTGTCCTCTCTGTGTCAAGGAGCACTTGTGGGTGCACGCTGAAAAGGCAGCTTCTGTGCATTGTCCAGGGCACCACAGCGCGAACTGAAGCTGGTCATTGTACAACGGTACCCCACTGTTGTGCAGTGCTATTCATCAATGCCTGTGCAGGGTTTAACTCTGCTCTGGAACTGGACGTACTGGCTCCTACTGGTGAAAGACTGGTGTTGTGTGTCTTTTCCCAGATTGTACATGCTGTCAGAAGCCCTCAGCCCCAGCCCAGGTGTCCTCACTGCCCTAACCCTGCAGTACATTGCTCCCTTGAGGGATAGTCTGACATCACGTGTCTGGAGTCTGGGTTGGTTTCTAGATGGCTTCCTCCTGGGTCATCTCTGGGGATGAACAGCATGGGGCAGCTTTCTGAGGAGGCATTTTTAGTTGATTTCTTGAGGTTACTCGGCACCATTCTAGTAAATTTATCACATAAAAAGATGAATTGCATATTTTGTAGTGGTGGCCACAGACCCTCCTGCTGCATCTCGTGGTAGCTGGAGCCAGGCCTCTGCTCAGGGCTCTGCTGTGCCGTCTCCTGCTTGCAGAGACCAGGAGAGGCTTTTCCTCCTGCATCTCTTGCTCTTGGAGAGGCTGAATGGGCACGGAAATAGCCTCACTTAAGGGTACGTCTCATTACTACATTAAGTCAACAACCACTTGAGTATCCAAGGATTTGATCAAAGCTAGATTTTGAAAGGGGGGGACAAAGAGTGGCAAACTTATTTGACTTCCACTTATTTCCAGAGCCTGTTGAGCACACAGCTGGGCTCCTCACCGGCCTGAAGTGTGTTCCCAGTAGAGCAGCCGCCTGCTCTCTGCCAGGAGCAAGGCTTCTCCAGGAGCTCCAGCCGGAAAGCAAGGGCAGCCACCTCGCTGCTGCATGCTGGCAAAGGACAGGCAAAGTGGTCACCCACCCTGTCTCATCCTTGGGGTTGGTGACCTTCTGGTACAGGAGGTACCCCGTGAGCTTGTGACAGGCATCAAAGGTTGCTGAGAACTTGGGTGCCTGCAGTCAAAGCAAATCCAGATTCCTGATTGCTGCTCGCATTTTGTGCCAGTCTTGAGTTCACTTTTATTGCAAGAAGCAAACCGACAGCTGCCTGGCTTTTCATGGCTACTTGCAGCATCTTTTTGAAATGTAGTGAGCAATAGTGAGTCCTGAGTGGTTACCAGCACGAGCCTCACAGCCTGGGCCCAGTGCAGGCTCCTCGGGTGACCTTTTGCTTCAGATTGGGTTTGCCACCTAAACAATTCTGGATTTTCAGGTATTTGTCTTCCCGTGTCTGGTTCCCTCAGGGTGAATACGGCCCCTCTTCTGCCTCTGACAGCCTTGCTGGTTGAGACTACGTGTAGTGATGCAAGATGGTCCCTACAGCACCAAGGGCCACAAAAAGCCGTTGCCTTTTTCCCATGGAAATCCTGTCAGCATTTCAGATTCTAGTGGAGGCAAGACGGAGGGGTTTTACTGCTGCTGAGCTCGCTGTGGTCACCCCTGTATCCTCAGTCCTCTGCACCTAACGATGCTGTAGTAAAAATAAAAGTAATCTACACTCCATGTATCCTGGGTACCTATTTGATGATAAAAACACCTCGGTGCAATGAAAATAAAGTGTTAGTGAGTCTCAGTAGTGTCTACAAAGAGGGTATTATCTCTTGAATTAATTTCGAGTCCCTTCCAACAGTTCTCAGTGTTGTTTGCAGGAGGCTGAGGAACAGGAAGAGTAGCAGCAGTTTTGATGCCTGGTGTTGGGTTTTTTTTTTCCTTGCAGGCATGGCTCTGGGCATGGTCACTTCAGGCTGAATTGGACCCACCTGATTATTCCCGCTCCCATGAGAGAGACGGCAAGGGATGTGCTGCTGCTGAGAGGTACTCCTGCTTTGCATTCAAAAAACACTGTTGTTAACGTCCTCGTAACCCTTTGGAAATACGAAAGCAGAAATCTGGTTTTGGTGTGTCTGAAAGGCCACTGAAACCCCAGAAACCCCGCCTTCAACCGAGGAAGTCATGGTGAGGGAAGAGCTGAGCGTGGGAATTTACATTCAAGAGGGAGGAAAATGCGAGATTTGGGTGGAGAATCATGGATAGGTGCTGTGAATTCATTAAAAACAGGCTATAAAAGATACACTACAAGGTTCTGGTGACAGACCAACAAAGCTTTTTCTTCCCCTCCATTGTTTATACTGTCACAGGATCCTCACAATAGCGGATAGTTTAGCCTTGTACTCCATGGTTCATTATCTATTATTCTATTTAATAATGCATTCTTGGGTCTTAGTGATGTGATAAACCATCCATGCTTTTCTTTTATGGTTTAATAGGATTCTTCTAAACCCACCCTCCATGTTTACATAACCTTGCAATTCACAGTTATCTATCATTTATTTCCTACTTTACACGCACTCGATGAAGCCGAGGCAGCTGTGGGGTGTTCAGCCAGCGTGAGCTAAAAACTGTTCTTGACGTTCTCCAGAATGGATGGTTGTGTGAAATCACATTCAGGGGGCCCTTTGGGGGAGGGCTGTTCCCTTGAAAGGCTGCGAGGAAGTCCAGCGCTTGTGGCAGGTAGGTTTTGGTGGCACCAGGAGGTGCTCCTCCATCCCTCTCAGAGAAGGTGATCAAGGTTCACGTTCATGAAGGCCTCTGGTTGGTCTTCAGGCAAAAGGCTGGGGTTCTCGTGAGCCTCCTGTTGAAGACCTGGACCCTTAGAGGTGCTAAGCTTGACTTTGATAGGGAATAACCTATTTAATAATAGGAAATAATAACCGGGAAAGAACCTGCTTTAGTGGGAGGTGTCTCTGCCCATGGCAGGGGGGTTGGAACTAGATGATCTTTAAGGTCCCTTCCAACCCTGACAATTCTATGATTCTATACACAGGGATTAGGTGTGGATTTGATGCTTTCTCTGGGAAACACTGGGGCTTCTTTTGAGGAGCTTGGCCGATGTGGTGAGCAACCTGCTCTAGTTGAAGCTGTCCCTTTTCACTGCAGGGGGGTTGGACTAGATGACCATTGAAGGTGCCTTCCCGTCCAGACCATTCAATAATTCTATGATTTGCTGGCTAGGGCAGAACCCCCTGTTTTGAGCACTAGAGCACTACCCAGAACTCTTTGTATTAAATACCCTTTGGAGAACAGAAGAGCAGCATCACTGTGGGGCCGCTCTCCATCAGAGGCAGAAAATCATCTAAATATGACACCAAACCTTTATTAACAATACCAGGGAACAGGATGCGAGACCTCATTTATGATTTCATTCATAATCCCTTCAAAATGAGTTGGTACCAGTATGTGATAAGTGGATTATGTGTTAGGCCCCAGTAAAGCCAGACACAATTAGTGCTTTAATAAACCGGTTGTATGCATTACTAACAACTAAGTCATAAGGGAATTGGTGTATTTACAAACCCTAATTAGTAGTTTGTTACTGTGATACCAAATTTAAACAAATCTGTAGCATCGCTGACCATCTGGGTTAGAAATCTCTGTTTTGAATTTAATTAGGAAATAGTTGTGACAGAAAATTGGTCCTTATTAGTTAGCTAACGATCAGCATTCCCTTAATTGAAATGAAGAACTGTCTGTCGGGTTTGAAATGTTTAGATATGAGCAGCGACAATCAAAAAATATTCTCTCACTTAGGACTTTGTGAGCTGATGCAATAACACCCCCCCTCCCCGCGATATTTTAACGACTAAAATGCAAATGACAGAGTTACGAAGGCGCGTGATAAAAATCTGCCAATTAGAGGCATTTCTCGTTTGGCTTTTCAGAACGGTTGTGGAGGAGCTGGTCAAGGCAGCAGGGATGCTGGAGGCACTGGCTGTGCCCCCATCGCCCCTGGCGTATCCTCAGAAGGGGCATTTCTCCCTCCCGTGCCGCTTTCCCTGGGAGCGTAGCTCGGCCAAATTCGGGCTCTGTCTCATTTTGTGTCCAAACCCCACAGGGTCTGCAGGGCTGGGAGTTGCCCTTGGCACACGTGCACCCTGCACGGAGCACGTCGTGGGTGTTTAAGGGCCGATCCTAACGGGGGAATCGGAAGCGTCTCGTCTTCCGTGAGAGTACTTACAGCAGGAGCGAGCGTCTCAACCTTGTAATCAAAAACACAGATAGTTTCTTTAAAACACGGGCCACTGCTCTTAATTAATTTTCGCTTTCTCCTTTTATAGTCCCCGGCAGGCCTCTGGCTATTAGGATTCCTGGTAAGCTTCCCAGATTAAAGAAAACATACACGGGCAATAATAAACAACCCGGCCACTGCTGTTCTAGCGTTCCTTGGTACTGAGAAACTCTTTCTATGTCGTAACAGACAATGAAGTTTCTGTAGGGGCTTTAAATCACTTAATGTTGAAAGGAATTCCCAGACGGCTTTATCAGTCACTGTGTAAAATTGTTGAGATCTCCACCAGCTAATAAATTTGATTTGGGGTTTGTTTCGCTGGCATTTGCAGAAACCCTCTGAGAACTATAGTTACTGTATTCCCGTACAGTAGTTGAATTCCAAATTAAAATGCCCGTTTCCCTTCCCCTCTGGGAGGGGAAATAAAACTTTGCGATGGAATACGAATGTCGGTTGTTTTTCTTTTTTTTTTTTAAGCTGGTGCATTGTTATTTGAGGCGATGTAGCGTTTGACAAAACCGTTTATTTTGCTTCCAATATTTTATTGAGTAATAAAACTAGCCTACGTTGCTGCGGCGTACAGGGATTTGTGCCTGTTAATGTGTAAGGGAGATGAGTGCACTGGTGGGTACCCTGGCCCCGGCGCTTCTCGCTTTATGCCTCTGGTCTCCCTGCCCCATGCCTATGATGCTGTCTGGGGGGACCTGCTGGAAGCCGGGTGCGCGGTGGGCTGTGCTGAGCCCTCCAGAGCCCCGTCTGAGGCTGCTGTGGGAGGTGCGTTGCTCCTGAAAGACCTCCTGCCAAAGCTGAAAAATAAGGGCTGTGTTGTTTTCTGGGCTGATTTATTCTTTTTTTTTCTTTTTCTTTTTTTTTTTTTTTCCCTTCTACCCAGCACTCCCAAATTTATTATGAATGATTCCTTTTCATGGATATTTCCACTCCGAAGGGGAGAGAACCAGCGTTTTTTTTAAGCTAGAAAAAGCCCCTCTAAGTACAGCTGCCTGCAGCTGAAGGCCGTGCAGCAGCTGGGCTGCAGCCGCCCTGCGAGGAGCTCTTCTCTGCCTCTGCTGAGCCCTCGGATGCCAGCCCTGGCTAAGGTGACCCTCGGCTTGCTGCGGTGCCAGAAATTCAGAGCACGCACAACCAAGAATAGAAAGTTGATTTCCCCCCACCCCACCCCGCCATTCCCCCCTGACTCAGAGGAGCTGGGCTGGGGTTCAACAAGTCTTGCTTCAAGCCCTGTTTTGTTTTGCTCTTTCCTTGGGCTCCCTCTCCTGCCCTGGCACCTTCCCAGGGCAGCATCACTCATCTGTGAATTCAAGAGTTCTCTTGCAGCCTGGGACTGCTGGGGGCTTGGGGATGTGATGCCTTTGAGGGTCTGTGTGGAGCAGCCCATGGGGGAACTATCAGAGATGCTTGGACAGAACAGGCGCTTTCTGTCCCTGCTGTTGTTGGTAATGGGTTTGCTCAAGCTAGGAACTGCCAGGAAGAGCCATCCCGTCCCAGATCTTGGTTTTGTAATGCTTTGCTGCTTTACTTCTTTGTTTTACATCAAGACACTTGCTTGAAGGGATTGCAGCAAGTAGGGAGGCCTGAGTCCACTTGTTTAGAGCATTCTGAGCTGTCCTCTCCTTGAACCTTCCCCTGACAGCGCATGGGAAGCCAAGTGTGAACCCAGACAGATGTGTATGCATACAGATGTGCTGCTGTACCTCTGTACTTCAATGACAGATGCTGCTCTCACACCTCTGTTTTGGGTAAATAACGACTAAACCCCCTGGCCCAGTCTGGTTGCTGCTCTGCCCACCGCCTCGTCCTTCACCTGATGACAGCTCGAGAGTAACACTGATGGTCTCTTGTGAGCAGCCCATTCACCCACCCCCCTCAAGGAGGATGACAGCTGCTGTGAATCTTTTGCAGGGGGGGGGGAGAGAGTTTAATGCCCTGGAAAATCCAGGAGCACGCGGAGCATGCAGAGGATTCGCAAATGGGGTGCGTCGCAGATGGGGGTTTTGTGTCATCTGGAAGGCAGAATCTGAGCATTTCCTATGGAAAGCAGCACGTGGTGCTGAAATTTCCCCAGCCCTGGGTCCCAGTCCTGTGATGAGATGGCAGGTCGTTGTCCTGCCAAGTGTCCTTCATGCCATTTATTTCTGGGAGCCGGATTCAGGCACTCCGGGGAATGTATTTTCCCGCTAATGATGAGTCCAGCTGCAAACATTGCTGAAGTCATTTCACTGTTCCCGTTGTATGTGTTCAGCCTCAGTTTTAGCACTCCCCTTAACAAGCGTTGGCTTCTGAAAGGGTTTCAACTCCCTATACGAGAGTGAGGTCTGCTGGGAAAGCCAACAGCCCTGTCTTTTGTGTGTCATCCATGTCCATTCCCCCAGACTCAGCCTTCCTTTTGGTCCAAGAAGGTGGCTGCCTTCACAGCTGGTGAAGCCCAAGGTCTCTCCTGGGCAGCTATCCCCTACCAGTTTAACACTGGTGTGCTTCCCTGAAAAGGTACCTTGGTTTTTGGATGTCTGATGGGAGTTATCTCCAGTGGGAGTGGGGTATTTGCCCTACCTATGCATTTAGCTGCAGGGTTGTTCTTTTTCCTTGTTTGCTGCCGTAAAGCAGCACGCGAGGCTGTTTCTAGGTGTGTTTTGGATATTTATTCTGTGCTTTAATAGCCTGGAGCCAGTATTTGTCTGCAGGCTGCTTTTTCTGTAGAAAAGGGTCTGAGATGCATCACCAATATGAGTGACCTGTGGTATACCGCCCGGGCAGCCAGTCACTCTTTTGATGGGTTGGGGTTGTTTTTTTTCCTTGTTTTAAGAACGTCTAAAGGGGAGGTTTGAAATTATTTGCTCAGCACCCTGCGCGTTGTGCTTTGCCCCCATCCCTGTCTGCCCAGCAAGGACAGTTAGATGGCCGGAGGGCCCGTCCTGGCACTGCGGGGGTCTTCACCCTGCCAAGGTCATCAGCAGTGGGCACAGGGACCCGCAGCTCTCCCAGGAGATGGATGGAGGCGCAGGTTTCCCACAGCTTGTCATTAGTCCTTGCTCTGGAGAGGCTCAGCAATTCCTACCCGGTAAATTATGTGCCATTCCTCAAAAAAGCGGGTTAAATAAATGGGGCTAGAGCATGTCTTTTTTTTGCGCTTGGCTTTAGTGTATTGATCCGGACATATTTTCAGGCTGAGACTAATCAATTCTCGGGTAGATGGGCAGAACAAAATAATTTTCAGGCAAACTCTTGGAACGACTCGTCATTAATTTGCCTTTTGCCAGCGCTCGTTGAGGCTGGGCGAGATGCGCGCGGCATCCTTGGGGCGCCGGTGGAGCGAGGCCCTGGGGATCTCTGGGGGCTGCCGGGGCTAATGAATGCACCGTGTTTGCTCATCTTTACAGAGTCACTTATTACTGCTAATTGGGAGGGACAGTTCAAACAAGCACAGAGGAGCAGTTGTCGTGGGAGCGTGACATGGGTTTAAAGAAGCAGCCGGGGAGGACCGCGCTGCCTGGCCCTGGCCCCCTGAGCCCGGCCACATCCTGTCTTTGTTGGGGACCCCCTCTGGAGCCGGCACTCCCAAGAAAGCCAGGCAGGATGAGGCATCTTGGGGTGCCACAGACGGACAGACAGACGCACGGCTGTCCAGGACACTTAGGAAGTCACCAGCTGACGGAAGGGGTGGGCTTCTGGCTGGGTTCAGCGATGTGCTCGGCATTAATGTGCCGGGCATTGCCTGGGCTGCTGCTTCTGAAGAGCTCCTTTGATTGGGGAGGGCACGCTGGCACCGGGCAACTCTTTGTGCCTTCTTTCGGGGCAAAAAAAACTGCTCATGTCTGCCCTTTCTGGAGGGAGATCTCCCCTCCAAGCGCAAACGCATCTCATCTCTCGGAGTTATTTTTTACTTTAGAGTGTCTTGTTCAAGCTTGTATTCTTGCATTTTATTATTGCTTTCCCTAATTAAAAGCTTTTGGATTATTCCCCTGTAAGCTGAGCGCTGCTTGCAGCTGTGTACAAATCCCGTTTCTATAGCGGGATCCACCTGTTACGCTCATTTTTAAGAGATTTTTTTTTTTTTTCATGTTACTCAGGGAAAATGGCCTAGCAGAAATGTTTTAGACATCAGAGCAATGTGGGCTTTGTTTCTCAGGCACGCTTTGGGTTTACAGCGTTGAACAGAAGATCAGAGCGGGCCCAGGGAAGTGGGTGTGTTGCGGTGCCGAGGGGGTGTGCGGAAGGGCAGCGGGCGGGATGGAGTGATGCCGTGCCGCTGTGACCCTGCAGGTACCAAGAGAGTGAGCCAAGGGGCTGTTGGACAGCAAGAGCCAGGGCCGAGGTCTTGCCCGGTTCCCGCTCTCCTGTGCCTCTCATGCTACCATCACTGGATGGGTGGCCTTTGTTCTAGGGATGTGGAAGCAGAGGATGCTGCACCAGCCATGTTCACTTCACCTCTGTCCTTCCTGGGGTGATGCCTAGGGCTGCTATGTCCACCCAGGCTAAATGTGCACTCAGAAATGTGTGATGGAGCTGATGGGGATCCCCAGGTGGGCTTGGGGCTGCTGGAGGGAGGTGAGGAGAGGCACATGGGAGGAATGAGGGGCTGGTGGAGGTGGCTCAGTTTTCTGCTCACCCTCGGCTACTGCTTTACTTTGAGAAAAAGGGTCTGCTTTTAGGCTGCATTTCCAGTTTCAGCTTTGCCTTTTTTTTTTTTTCTTCTTTCTTTTTTTTTTTTTTTTTAAATAAAAACGAAAGTTGCCAAAGTGAAAACGAAAGGCTCGGCTTCTCTTCGAATAATTCCTCTCCCTTTTAAGAAAACAAACCTCCCTGTCTCCTGCTTGTCATGCAGGAAGATGGAGATTACATGCATCCGCAGCCCGATTTTTAACCATGCTCTAAAGGTGTATTGTGCGCACACTGTCACTGAAGAGGATAAACCTAAGGAAACAATCTTAATCTAAGAAGTCAGCGTCAACCGCAAAAGCGCTGGCAAAAAAATTCTCCATGTGTGGCTTGAATTCTAAACGCTAGTCAAGAGGCATGCGAGCCAAACCCGCCAGTCAAAGAACGCTCTAATCAGAACAGCTAACAAGGGAAATTTTTTCTTTCGCATGTGTGGCGAAGATAAATCGAGTTTGTTTTGCAGCCTATTCTGTTTTAGATTTCCTGTGTCATAACAGAATGAATTTGTTGTTCATTGATACCTTAATATATAGGTTTTGAGGTTTTTTCCCTTTTTTTTTCTCTCTTTTTTTTTTTTTCCAAGGAAGAAAACAATGTCCCCTTCACTTTTGCCTGAATGAATTCATTTATTCTCCACAACCTCCGGAAGTCATTTATTTCTCCCCGCGACAGCTGCAGGGTCTGTTTGTGTAGGGAGGGTTGCAGGCGCTTGGCAAGACCCTGCCCCTTCCTCGCTCCCCGTGCCCAGCGCTGCCAGGGCAGGGGGCGGCAGCCGCTCCTCAACGGCCCTTTTGGAGGGGTCTCGGTGAAAACCCACGCTTGGCACGTCAGAGGTGACTCCGCTCTGCTGGGGGTGAAGCAGCAGCGACTGCTCTCTTCTCTCTGCTCTCTCCTCCCGAGCGATGCTCCTGGCTGCGTATTTCGGTTCCTCTCTATGCGACCCCGAATCACCAAGTTCTAGTCAAATGGCAATTTAATTAATATATGTTCTTTTACAGGCGTTGCCCTTCGCTGTAACTTGGCAGTAACTCAGGTCCACGTGATGGGCACCTGGGATGTTTTCCCTTTATTGAGGAAGGAAATTGCTTGCCAAGGAGGCTTCAGTGCTGGTCCACTGTAGCCTACAGAGAAGCCAGAAGCGCATCCCATGCATCTGTGTATTTGAACAGTCAAAATAAACAACCAAAACCTCTTGCTTCCTCCAGACCCCTTTCAAACACCTCAAAGCGATTTTCTAATACAAATTCCATGTTTTTGCAGGCTCGGGTGGTGCTGTGCCCTCTGTGTTATCCTCCCCAAACTTGCAATCAGCTGTTGGATCTGATGTGGAAGCAGGAGAGGGAGGAACTCCCGTAGCCCTCATGGCAGATGCAACAAGGCATCTTCTGGTTTCTTTACGCACGTTAAAAACACCTCTTAGCATCCCTTCTGTCACTTCAGGTTGTTAAGGTAAGAAACGCTAAAATAGTCTTATTGAAGCGTGGAAATTAAGGAAAAAACCTCTCAAGAGATGCAATGGACTGAGGCTGTGGGTCTACAGTTGGTAAAGCGTGTAATATCTGCTGAGCAGAAGATGCTCTCCCCTCTGAGCAATGAGCTCCAGCGTGTGTTTTCCACCCCCTAAATCCACAGGGAAGGCAAGCGTGTGCTGAATCGAGACTTAACTCCTCCTGAGGTGAGAGGCTGCAGATCACCCGTGGTGTCCACCAAAATCTCCTTCCTTCTCACCACCCAGGAGAAAACCCAGGCTGCTGAGTTCTGGGGTTGCGTTGCCAAATTGAGAGTAAATCCACCTCCTGTAGTTTTTTTCCCCTGCTGTGCCCTGGTTGGGGTGCGCCACTACATCTCGTCCTGGGCTCCCGCAGCCTTCGGGGACCAGAGCGAGGATTTTCTTCTCCATCACACTGCCGGTTGGGGGCTGCATCTGTCACCCCCTGTGATCGGGTGCTGGGGGGGATGAGGAGCTTTCCGGGCTCAGATCATGGCTGGTTCTCATCCTGCTCGTCCGCGCTGCAAATGCAGCAGCGCTTGCTGGCTGTACTAATCAGAAATAATGTTGGCTTGATAGAAGTTCTCCATTAAAAGGGTTTGGGAATAATATATGAAATGAATGGTCCACCCAGTGAGTTTCAAACGGCTGGGGAGGGAGAGAAGGAGGGAGGGAGGGAGGGGAGCCCTGGCTCAACCGCAGGCCTCCACACACAGGCACGCTGCGCCTCAGACTGGGGTTGGGACTGGGGTTTGATTTTTATTTTAAAATTCAAATGTCTGATGTTCTTAAATTGAACAAATGATATTTAAAAAAAAAAATAATATATATATATATCAGGCTCCAACATCTGCAGATTATGATTTGCATTTTGAAATTGGCTGCTCGAATTGAACAAGGATGAATACTGTCACTCTTCTTTCATTCGCTCGGTTTATTTAATGAAATGCTAGAGGTCAACCCTTTGTCCTTAAATTAGTTACTATAAAAATCTTTTTGTACTTTTCTGCTTGTTATGATGTCTTCTAAGCAGAAGAAAAGGTTGCCATTAATTATGTCTTTGTTGAATATGGATATCTATTCAGAGTTAGTTAAACAGTTTCAAACAAAATTAGCATTGAGCAACTCTGGGGCCAGCTTTAGGTTGGTTATCAAGAATTTTTTGCTAAGAGAATGCTCTTCTGCAAGTGTGCATTATCTAATATATTCAGCTTTCAGTTGCTAATTTTTTTTCCAGATGAAGATGGGCTTAATTGAGGTTGTGCTTTTAAGTTTGTAGAGCTCTTCAGCATCTCATACAAAAGCATCTAGAGGCTTTTCATTTGTCTTGAGTATGTTTTAGATGTACAAATATTATTTACTTTAAACTCTAAATCAAAAGGCGTGCTGTAACTATTTTAAATAAAACATTATTCTCTGCTGAAATGTATATAAATTCAAAGCTGGACTCTTTTTTTTTTTTTTTTTTTCATTATCACTTCATAATTTATTTGAAAGAGCTGCTATTAGCAAATTTTAGGACGATATTGAAATAGCAGTTTAGGAGCCGGTCTCAGACAGGCGTTTAGCGAAGTAATTTACTTGTCAAAGACAGAGGCTGTTTATTGCTGTTAAGATATAGCTCCGTGTCTCATGTCTAACTCTTCCCTAAGTGCCATTTTGAATAGGGCTTTAAAGATTAAACCGCGCGAGTTTGCAGCGAGGTCTCGGCGTGACGACGGAGCTGGGTTCTTCAGCGGCGGCCGCGCTGGGCGGCCCTCGTCTTTTGTGACGGGCTCGCATTTGGTCGATTTGATTTTCCCCGTCTCGGTCGGTGGTGCCACCGCCCGCGGTTCCTGGGGCAGCTCCTGGGGCAGCAGGTGGTGGCTGTCAGGGGGTGATGAGGGGCTGAGAGCCCTGGGCGCCCCTCAGCTTGGGGGGGGGGGGG
>WTSP01001671.1:0-20577 GCA_025331215.1 Actenoides lindsayi | reverse complement strand
AGACCTTGCACTTGGCCTTGTTGAATTTCATGAGGTTTGCATGGGCCCACCTCTCAAGCCGCTCCAGGGCCCTCTGGGTGACATCCTACCCTTCCAGCATGTTGGCTGCACCACTAAACTTAGTGTCACCTGCAAACTTATTGAGGGTCCCCTCGATCCCACTGTCCACGTTGCCAACAAGGATATTAAACAGTGCCGGTCCCAGTACTGACCCTTGAGGAACGCCACTTGTCACTGATTTCTACTTAGACATCAAGCTGTTGACTGCAATTCTTTAAGTGTTACAATCCAACCAATTCCTTATCCACTGAGTGGTACATCCATCAAATCCATGTCTCTCTAATTTGGAGACAAGGATGAAATGCAGTGTCAAATGCTTTACACAAGTGAAGGTAGATGACATCTGTTTCTCTTCTCTTATCTGACAACATTGTAAACTTGTTGTAGAAGGCCACCAAATTTGTCAGGCATGATTTGACCTTAGTGAAACCATGCTGTCTGTCACCAATCACCTCCTCATTTTCCATAGGCCTTAGCGCAGTTTCCAGGAGGATCTGCTCCATGATCTTGCTGGGCATAGAGATGACACTGACCAGCCTTTGGTTCCCCACATCTTCCTTTTGTCCCTTTTTAAAAATGGGGTTTATATTTCCCTATTTCCAGACATCAGGAACTTCACCAGACTGCCAAAACTTCTTAAATGTGATGGATAGAGACTTAGCAACTTCATCTGCTAGTTTCCTCAAGATGTGCGGCTGCATCTTATCTCAGGGTCCATGGAATTGTGCACCTGTATGTTCCTTAGATGGTTACAAACCTGATCTTCTCCTGCAGTGGGTTGTTACTCATTCTCCCAGTCCCTGACTTCTGGAGAGGGCCCACATTTTCCCTAGTCTTCCCTTCACCACTGATGCACCTATAGAAACTTTTCTTGTTGCCCTTGATGTCCCTGGACAGATTTAATTCTATTAGGGCTTTGACTTCCCTAACCTGATCCCTGGCTACTTGGACAACTTCTCTGCATTCCTCCCAGGCTGACTGTCCTTGTTTCCACCCTCTGCAGGCTTCCTTTTTGTGCTGGATTTTGTCCAGTATCTCCTTGTTCAACCATGCCAGCTTTTTGGATTTTTGCCTGATTTCCTTTTTATTGGGATGCATATCTGCTGAGCTTGGAGGAGGTGATCCTTGAATATTAACCAGCTTTCTTCAGTCCTTCTTCCAGCCAGGACTTTATTCCATGATACTCTACCAAGCAGATCCCTAAAGAGGCCAAAATCTGCTCTCCTGAAGGCCAAGGCAATGAGCTTGTGCACCCTCTACCATTTCATGGTCACTGCAGGTACATCCCATTCCAATGTTTGTTGTCTAGGAAAGTACAATATCAAAACTCCATATAAAGCACTGCTATTTCTGCCAGGGACTTCAGTGGCCAGTGGAAGAGGAAAAGTTGTCCATTCCTGGGACTCATCCTAGGAATGAGTTTTAAAAGGACATAAGGAAGAAGGTTTCAGAAGAGCAGCTCATTCCTTACAGCTTTGAGAGTAATGTCAAGATGTTGACAGGACACTGCAATGGCTCAGTAACTTCTCCTGGAGATTTTTTTTCTGCTGCAGTTTTTTTAGAGGTTGCTGCCTTCAAAGTATCTTCAGATGCTGAGAACAGATCACCTCTGAGGAGGTGGCTGGGCATGAATATTGTTAGTCCATAGATGAGGACTCTAGTTTGTGGGACTGTGAGATTATTTTACAGGTAGAGCAGCAATAACAGCTCACATCACAGTGATGGAAAAGTTCCACTGGCCTTTTTCTATCTACATTCTCAGCATTGCTGATGGGGTGGAGCCACACTACATAAACGACTGAGGAGAGAACCTTGTTCTGAGCTCTGGTTGGGAAGTGTCTGTGTAGGCCCAGGCTACAAGTGTGGAAATGGTGCTTTCCTTTCCCAAGCACTAGGAAGATTTGCCTGTTAGCAAACATATTTTCTTTCATGTGACATTATGTCAGGGACTTCTGGCTGTGTTCCCAGTATATGTCTTCATTTGGCCTAACATCAGGACATTGCTCAGCTGAATGGATCCAGAATCCAGTTGGATATTTTTCTGATGAGGTTACTTCCATGGCTAGTTTGAAAGAAAAAAGAGTTTCTAATGACAAAAATACAGGGGCGTTTTGAAGCTACTACTGCATGAACAGAATGTGATTACAGAATAAGTCAGATGGGATATCAACAAGGTTTCTTTGCCAAGGAGAACAGTCAGCAATTAAAAACTACTCATGGGCTACCCGTAGTTCACACCCTGACATGTGGCAAACTTGCAGCATAATACATCTGTTGTGATTTTAATAGTAAAGGATCAACCATTAAAAGTCTTCTCCCTTGGTCATGAGTAAGGCTGGAGATGTTCCTGGAAATGTAGAATGAGAATTGTTCTGATGCAAGGTGTACAGTCTTCTTAGTAATCAATGTCCTCCACCCTCTCCTCATGCTTCATGAAGAGTGCATACCTTTGGTATTTTCCTGCAAATGACAGCTCAAGGGGATAATGTTTCCCAAATGGGTCTTGGTCATGAATCCCTTTTTTGCCATCCCCACTTTTGAGTCAGTGTCTCAAATGAAAGGGCATTTTCACTTAAATTGGAGCAAGAAATGCCATCCCCATAACAGAATCATGCCAATCCTTCCCAGCAGGACCAAGATCCTTCCTCATTCGTCCATCTGTCCAACTGAAATGACAGGCAATGGTCTCTCTATTTGCCTTACCTAAGTGTGTTTCTTCTGTGTGACATACATGTTTCTAGACCTCAGCTGCCTGCACAAAGTTTATCTGTTCAAATTTGTTTTGATCTAATCTCTCTTCAGCTCCATGTAGCTGTCTACAACACAGACCAATTGTGTCTTCCTTTCTTCCCCCATATCTCCCCTCCTTGCAGCGATGATTTTTGTGATGGAATACTGTGATGGCTGGGCTAAAGAGTCTAACACACTTGGAATAACATTCTCCCATGATCCAGCTGAGTTTTTGATTGATTTGGTTTAAGATAAACAGAAACCAAAGATGTTGATATATGGTGACTAGAGAAAGGTTGAAAGAACTGTGAGTTCAAGACACGAAACCTGTGATTCTCTAAAACCAAATATTTGGAAACCTGCCTGGAATTTGTTTCCCTAACAAAGGGGAAAAATGGAGAAAGTACAGCTAGAGAAGAATAACTGTGGCCTGAAATGGGTGAATAACCATTTCAAAATTTATACTAGGAATGAGAGGAAAGCCTAAAAGAATGGAAGTAAAAAGCAAGCAACAGACAAAATTACATGACAAAGGTTATGAAATAAAAAAAAAAAAAAGGAAAGTTCCATAATAGTTAAAATATCTTAGATCTCAGGAAAGACATTAAACATTAAAATTATTCAGCACTTACATTGAGAGATGAAAGTAGTGAAGATGTGATAGATGAAAACTGAATGTTAAATTAAATCACTTATTCAATATAGAAAGTGCTTCTGACTTTGGGGGTAAAGAGAACATGGAGACAGATGTCCAGAAATAGAAATAACCACATCTGAGGTGAAATAAAAATATTAATGTATTCAAATTAGGACAAAGAAGGATGGGATATTTTCCACCCCTGAACTCTTACAGAACTGACACAGAGATCAACAGGTCCAGATCCACTCCCAAATATTGTTCATAGATTGATCAAGTTCAAGACAGTATCACATGGTCAGAATTTACCACCTACATTTAAGAGAGGAGGAGTAAAAGTAATTTGTCTGACTCTGATAGCATGCCAGGTATAAGAACAATTTCTGAAGGAGAGAATAATGAAAACCATGAAAAGGCTTATAAAACAAGATGCGGATCTTCCTCATTTCACATTATTAAAGTCTGATCCTCAAGAGTTCAGCAAAGTAGTAAAACAATGCCATATGGGAATATTAAAATGGCATGGATGGAAATTAAGTCAATATAAACTGGGTTAGAATTTTGTAAGGGATTGGAAGTGGAAGGGTTGAAATTTGTTTAAAACATTGGGAGGGGGATATAAGCCTGGGTGAGGTCAGCAGTGCAATTCCTTGGGAACTGATCTTCAAGTATAGTAATTTAATATTTTCTGTAAAGATCTTGCAAGATGCTAATTCGGATGGCATTAATGAAATTTACTGCAGATACAAATTTGGGAAGCATTAAAAGTGCTAAGAAGGATCAGGATACCGTAAACAACCAGGTGGCTTGGACACAAGTCATATAAGATCACACACTGTAATAACTAAGTTGCACGGTAAATTAGCAAGTCACCTGTAAATGATGGGACAGATGAAAGACACAAGCGTACTGGTTGATCACAGGTTGAACATATGTCAAACATCTGATGAAATGTGAAGAAAGCTGTCATGACGAGGGGGCTGCATCAGTGAGGACAGTGCAGGGATAAGGTCATTGTTCAAGGCGCTGACAAGACCATGCTTGCAGCACTGGGTGCATTTCTCACCACCTGTGAGAGAGACCTGAGCTAAGTCCCATACAAAAGTTAATATGACAATGAGAACAGACAGTGCATCGGGAAAGAGATGGGATTTCTTACCAGAAGGAGAAAAGATTCCTAAATATGAACATACTCAACAGCAGGTGATTTGGAAGGGAAGACCTGTCTGAGATAAGAAACATAGTGGCACTGGACAAAGAGGTAGGATCTGGCCATGAAACAAATCAAGGCTGGAAATTAGCCTTGTGTGTGCCCAAGCAATGAATTAATCTTCCACTAACAGAAAAAAAGAACAAACAGATTTTAAGATGGATTTTAATCAGCATATGAGTTACTGAACAATGTATTGTTGTGATGAGGTGTTTGGTACTAAACAGAAGTAACTTTTGTAATCCAGGAGTATCTTTCCTTTCTAAGTCACTCTCAGAATTGTGTTGCTTTATGCTGTTGTGGGAGGTGGTCACTGCTTCTTTTGTGCTCGGTGGAGAGACTGGTGTCTCAATCAGCATGAACTGGCTCTAGTTCACCGAAAAACTGAACCATAGAATCGTAGAATAGTTTGCATTGGGAGTGACTTTAAAGATCATCTAGTTCCAAGCCCTCATTTCCATGGGCAGGGACATCTCCCATTAGACCAGGTTGCCCAAAACCCCATCCAACCTGCTCTGATGAACTAAGCCAGTGCTTCACTTCTCCTTATAAATGTTCTGAGTTTAGTTTCAGTCTGGGAGCTGCTTGGGGCCAGAGCAACAGTACGTGGGCACGTGACTGGCAAATCGGCAGGAAGACACAGAAGCAAAGGAATGTTTGGACTAAATATGAGAAGGGTTCTTGCCAGACACTTGAATGGAGGGGCTTTATGTTCTTCCCAGCTGTAGACTTCCAGGCAAAGCATTAGTTTCCTCAGTCTTCAACACCTATCTTCTCAGTGAGCCTAATGGTGCTGTCCTGTCATATGAGGATGTTAGGTAGATAGCATCATCTGGGATTGTAGGTATGCAGATAGCTGCCATAGCTAGAAATAAGAGTTCATGTACAGGAATAGTCTCAGTTCTGGGGACAGATGAAGCAAGCTTTTCGTTGCACCAAGGCTCATTTTGTTTGTGCCAATGCTCTGGCAATACATGTTTGGGTAACTCAAAGTGTTTAGGGTATATGGAGTGGTAGAAGTCGATGATGAAGGAAGAAGTGATGAGACAGCATCTATGCTGTTTTGGAGGAGAGATAGGTAGTTTTGAAAGTTATTCGACATGTGAGCAAGATGAGAGTAATTCACACTGTTTTTCCTCAAAGCACTCATGAGTCTAATGTCAACTCTGTCTAGATAGTCTTCAGGATGGTGTTTGCTTCTTATCATACCATTCAATAGGAGAGAGGTAGTTTTATGTTCTGCCTCAGTCTGAGGACTTTGGCCCTGTTTATGGCAACGTCTTTATCCCGAAGCCAGGAGCATGGAAGCAAGTGTTTCAATATAATTCCTGTGATGCAAAAGGTGTCCACTGTTTTTTATATCACGGTGAATCACCAGGGTGGTGATGACAGGAGATTTACCTTGTGATAGATTTGCTTCCTGTATATTTCTCCTCTGCCCTTGGCATTCTGGGATTCTTTACAGAAAGTATGGTGAAATACGTGAAGGAAAATAGCCATCTCTTCTAGCTAGACTAGACTAGGTGAGACAAATAGAATAGAAAATTTCAGTTGGAAGGGACCTACAATGATCATCTAGTCCAACTGACCACTTCAGGGCTGACCAAAAGTCAGAGCATGTTCTCAAGGGAATTGTCCAAATGCCTCTTAAACACTGACAGGCTTGAGGTATGGAACACCTCTCTAGGAAACCTGTTCCAGTGTTTGACTACTCTCTCCATAAAGAAATGCTTCCTAGTATCCAGTCTAAACCTGCCTTGGTGCAGCTTTGAACCATTTCCACACATCCTATGACTGGATCCCAGGGAGAAGAGCTCAGCACATCCCTCTCCACATCCCCTTCTCAGGAAGTTGTAGAGAGCAATGAGGTCTCCCCTCAGCCTTCTCTCCAAACTAGACAAACCCAATCGTTTTAGCTGCTCCGCAATAGGACCTTCCTTCCAGCCCTTTCACCAGCTTTGTTGTCATCCTCTGGATGTATTCAAGGACCTTCACATCCTTCTTAGATGGTAAGGCCCAGAACTGCACACAATACTCAAGGTGAGCCCTCACCAATGCTGAATACAGCAGGACAATCACCTCTTTTGACCGTCTGGTTCTAGTGTTTTGATGTACCCCAGGATGTGGTTTGCCCTCTTGGCTCTCCAGCCACTGCTCTTCCAATTAATACTCGTGTCTGGTGTTACTTCATCCTGGGTGCAGAATCCAACATTTGTTCTTCTCAAATTTCATCCTTTTAATCATTAATTCCATTCTGTTCCACATATAGGGAATAAACATCAATCCCAGACTTCAGATTCTCTGCTAACATCCTTTGCATTTTTTCCATTCTCTACAAAAATATCTTTATGGATGAGACTTTCTCTAGAACATAGCTACCAGAAAACAAGGTGATACAGTGTCATCTGTGGTTGCCCCAAGCCTCCCTCATCACAAGAGTCACACAACTTCAGAAGCCTACCTTTCTAAGTAAGTAAACTGGTCCAGACTAGATATAAACCATAACAGCTGAACAAGGACAATAGAAATGAATAACTCTGGATCTGAAGACCCTGCATGGACAAGCAACAGCACAGGATCTTAGCAGCTAGTATAGTGGGCTTCATGGGGACTTGATGTTGGGTTTGATTTATCCCTAAATTGGCCTCAAAACACAAACAATAATGTTGAAAGAGCATCACAAGGGGCAATATATTTTGATGGAGGACCAGGTAATGACTGTGTTTGAATTTCTTCTGACAGGCCAAGTGTCAGTGAATCTTTGACAGATGTGGCTGATAAAAGCCCTGCAAGAACTTACATTTTCTCCTGGCATGGTTTTAACATCTTCTTCTTAAGCTTTATGCAGAAATGAGACTGGAGAGGTGTTTTATAATAGCTAGGCAAGATTTACTGGGGTAGCTGCTCTGCCCTGTGATTAAGCTACCATCAGAAGTTACTTGTGTGCTCTTCAGTAAAGTCTCAGTCCTCCATAAATGTGTCTATGTGAATTAAAATCTTTTTGATCCTTAACCTCTTTTCCTTCGACTGTCACACTGCATACGTACATCCATGTGCCCTTTTTGCCCATCTGAATGTCTCCAAGAACTTCTGAATCCAAGAGCCATTCTGTCTGTGCAAAAAACCCATGCGGTGACCTCATCTTTCACAGATGTTCAGGGAAGCAACAGATGAGATGGCCTCCAAACACAAACCTGTACAAAACAAGTCATGGAAGCATTTGTTGAAATGGTGTGGCTGGAACAAGGATGAAATGAGAGGGAGGTAGGAGGGAGGAACAGTCTGGGTGAGGGAAGACGTTTTGGTTGCAGCATGCTGGTGCTTGTGAGGGATGTGGGCATTGGGTGGACCGGGAAAGAAAAGGAGATAAGAGGGATAAGGAGTATTTTTGTTGTTGGAAGATGTCACATCAATAGATCTCTATGGCAAAGGCAAATACTTATTTTCTTCATCCTCCAGGGGAAAGGTGGAGGAGAAACCATGTAGAACAGCTCTGTTTGAAGACTACCTTGGAGCAGAACATCTGCTACAAAAACAGCAAAGAAGAGAAATTAATTGCATGGAATTATAAAGGGCAGGGAAACAGCTGTCTCTGATAGTGCATGGGTGTGAGAACTGTTGTGAAATGCTCTGTCATTTTACCACTAGACAGTTTGAGCCAGGCCAGATGCACTGACTGCACATGATTGCTATGCTCATGGCAAAGGATTGACAGTCTCTGCCTCTTTGACATGCAAGAGAAAAAACATAGAGGGTTGTTTTCTTAATTGTTTTCTTTCAAGTGTTCCCATTTAAACTTTTAATAGTCAAATTCTTATGTCTAGTGTAATTGTCCTTTGTTTTTCTAAAGTTCGTTTCACGTGTAGAGGAACAGAATAGGTCAGATGTGCTCAAATTAATGCATCTCAACTGACTATTTGAAGCTTTAGCCACACCTTCTTCTCTCTTTAATTACTGCAGTTGAATATGTGTCAAAAAACCTAGTCTCTGCCCAGTATTTTAAGCAGGACGAATGTCTTTCTCTTCAGTACCAAAACACTGGATGTCACAGGCAGAGATTACATCATTTCATCTTGAATTTGTCTGTGAGAGCAGACAAGCATGTTACCCTTGCTGCCTTGCAGAAAGCAAGTTTAAAGGATCATTGCAAATCCAGAGCAGAAGACACAACTTGTCTGGACAGAAGGCACCCGTGTGTGTCGCACCACACATCCACCCATGAAGACAGGTGGGTCCCTGCAAATAACTCAACACATAGTGACCCTTGATGAAAACAAGTCCCGTCCCTGCCCAACACTCCACTTTCACTCACCTGCCCTGGGTGAAGCCCTCATTCCACAAATTCTCTCTAGGCAAGATTGAGTCTTTAATGAAAATACCAAGAGAGGAAGGAGCAGAACATTCTCCTTTCCTGACTTGTCCCCATGTTTGTCATCTCTGTTGCAGGGGATGCTTATGGAGGCAGCCAAACTACCCCAGACATGGAACACCACCAACAGATCTGTGAAAGGGTCCAAGGCTGGGTCATGGTGTCTGAGTCATTCACTTGGGGAAGCACTGGTAGAGAAGAACATGAGCCCATGAAGAGCATAGAGGCTTTTTAAGTGTGCGTGGTGAACACAGCTTCTGTATACAAATCCTGGTACAGGCACATAGCAAGAGGTGTTTTAATGAGCTGGTGACTTTATAAGGTGATGCCTCCATAATATTGGCCTGTAGATATCGGAGAAGCTGTACATGGAGGAGTTCAGGGTTGCAATAGGAGCTGGGAATCAAGAGCATCAACAGAGTAGTCAGGGGTCCAGCATCTGGTTTATGAGTCTTGTGATTTACCTTAGAAAGGCATTAATAGAGTTCACAGTTAAAGTCAGAGATAAGCTAGCGAGGGATTCCTCTGGCACACAGAGTTGTCCAGTGGCAGAACGGAGGTGAAATTAGTCAAGATGGCATGGCATGAACTTGGCTTCATCAGCCTTGTCCAGCCAAGCTTGACCCTGGTGAGTGGTGGGTACAGTTACTTTAGGGATATTCTGCAATTAAAGGGCAGGTCTTTCGATTGCTTTTAGTGACTTTCCAGTGGCTTAATAGCTGGCACAGCAGAACCAACTTCCGGGTCTCTCTCTTGGCCTATTTGAGCCACAAAGAGCCTCCTTGCACAACAGGGTGTGCATAATTCAGAGCAGGAATGTGGCTGTGCAGGGTGGGTGGGTAGCGGGTAATCCTTCCCCAGCTCTGTTATGCTAGATGACTATTCGAGCTTATTTTTAGTCCAAGTCTCTCCTCTGGCCCCACTGAAGTCACTATCTGAGAATCTTTCCACATATTGGACCTGATAACATCTGTACAAGGCAGAGGTATGGAGATGCTGTGTAACTTGCCCCAGGCCACAAAGGAAATGTGGAGCACAGCAAGGAGCTGCTGGGCCTTAGATGCCAGCTCATGCAGCCTTTCTGCCCCAGAGACTTTCTCCAGTGGAACCGAACGTTTTTAACCAGCTGCTGTAAATTGGGTTGAATTCAGGGGATCCTTGGCAACACTTTTCGGATGAGGTACAGACACTGTGTGTATTGGGCCATGGGAAAGACTATATGCCCTAATCCATACCCAGAGAGATAATGAGCACTAGCTAATACTACCAGTAGCAAATACAGCATCATAACAATAATATAAGCAACACATTTTACTCTTAATATATGCCTGTAACATTTCCTACCATAAAAATCATACTAAAGCAGTTACTCTAGATCAGTGTCTTTACTTTTCCCATCTCTAAGAGGTAACCTCACGGGAGGATTGTATGTTTACATTCAGTCCATAACGCAACTGCAGCCTTTGGAAAAGTGCAGCTGCTGCCCTTGGGAAAAAAAAAGAAACCATCCATTTTATTGTCCAGCTGCTTAGTATTTAAATACATGAACTGCAGTTTGATCCTGGAGGAATAAAAATTGCATGCATGATGGATTGAGTTGTTTAAAGAGCCTGTCCTCAATTTTAGGCCTTTTGATAAGTGTGGAAAAGATAGGAGGAGAACTGATAAAGCTGCTCAGCCAGCAATGTCAAGAAGCAACTTGCTTGGGGGGGAAAAAAAAAAAAAGGCCTTGGTTTTCAAATAAGTGCTGTGCTTGTGTGTCACCCAGCAAAGAGCTCTTAGGCCTTTTTCCTCAGTGCACAGAGAATAAATCAACCTTCAGCCAGGGCTTGCATAGTTGTGTGATGCCCGATCATCTGCACACACAGAGCACGCTACTGGCAGAGGGTGCAGATCGGAGAAGGAGGGACCGAGTCCTGTTTATGTTTCTTAGGAGTTTACAAGGCAGGAGGGGAGGCTAGTCTTTCTGTCAACATGCAGCCACAACACTTGGGAAAAGAGTCGTCTTCCCAGTCCTGCCCTGGCCCAGCCCAGGTTCTGACCCATGGCTGAGTCATTTATCCGACCCAGTTCAGCACCTCCTAATCCTTACCAGAATGTAGAGAGGGTTGTTTTTGAGGCTCTCTGTCGATGACCTGAACAGAGAGTGTGGTTTTGTGCTATTGCAAGTGCTGTGCCAGGCACCCATCAAGTAGCAGTGAGTTCCACTGGATAGCACTGCATCATGTTTACAAGGTCTTCCTACCCTCCTCTTTAGTACGGCCTCTACCAGTCATGGCCTCTCAGACTTGCACCTTCTCTAAACTATCTAATCCCACCAAAAACTCCAGATATATCCACAGACAGGATCTACTTCCAGAAAAATCCAGAGAATCATTCAGCGGTCAATCGTGGACCCCTTCCAGAGTATATACTGAGAAGAAACTAGGAGAATGAATTGTCCCTTGAGCCTGGAAGGGTCTAGACATCAGGTCTCAAACACCAAAGCATGGGAAAATCCCCTCTTGGCTCCAGCAAGAAACTCCTAAATGTTGTGCTCCAGCGGGTAGACTTCATTGCCACATGGGACCAATATAACACGGATAAGAAGCCCTTGTTCATGCTAAAGCCTTTTCTCACCTCTCTTATTTTCAGGGATGACTGTGTTTGACCTCTCCAGAAGCTGGAAGAGTCTCTGTCTCACCCGATGTCCCTGTGGACTCCAATGGCTCTGCTGCTGGGTACTACATTTTGGCCATTTCCCTTCTTTTCCCTTCCAGTCTCCAGAAAGGGCCATTGTAGTCAAACTGATTGAGAAAGGTCACTGGATGCAGACATGCCCAGTTGCCTGGGAATTGTTTCCAAGAGTGGGCACAGGGCAGTAGTGTGTCGGAGACATTCTTAGAGTAGAAGATGAGCCCCTGGACTACAAAGGTCATGAAGCTAGTCACCCATGCAGAAAACAGGCTGGCTGGGAGATGTGCAACTGGATGAGCCTCTCTTTTCAGTGACTAAGACTTGGGAGGTTTTGCAAAAGCTGGAATAAATCGCCCCATATGTCCCTCCTCTTCCCTCCTCTAATAACCAGATGTGACTCATATAAGGAAGGTGGTTCATTCTGGATTTTCCTTCTGGGAAACCCCTTCCCTACTTCGTACAATTAGCAGCTTGTTAATGTCTTTAATCCCAAGGGTTTATGTACTTCCCTCTTTCACAACCAGCAGACAGTGTCATTATCTTCTGACATCACATTGACTTATTTAATCTACAATTTGATGCTGGCCCTTGTCCCATGGCTATATGGGTCCTCCAGATGACTTGTCTCCACCAGGTAAATGTTACTTTGTTCTTTTAGCCCGTGGCTCTGCACATGTTTTGTAGCTCCAATAGTTCTTAGAGAGAAAAATGGGGTTCTTGGCCAATTACTCTCCCCTTATAGTCTACCCACTGCAAGGTTGGAACACACAAGTTTATTTTCATAGAATCAACTATCTGGTCAAGGCAACCCAAAATTTAGAATTTATGACTATACAGAGGGGTTATAACGACAGAAGAGATGTCAAAGCTATAGAGTCTGCCTTGCATGTAAGACACCTCACTGGTACCAGCAACAGAGAGAGCTTGTAGTGGTTCTCCAAGTATTTAAGGCCTGTGTGGCTGTCACATTCATTAAACCAGTAAAGGTGGGCACAATGTGATGAGTGTATCAGTGCCAGAGGCTGCAATAAGCTGTTCCTACGTAAAATGTGACTCAAATCTTGCACATGCATTGAGTGGAGAAAGCAACTCTGCCTTCAGGAGGGAGTCCCAGGAAGGGGGAAAGATCGGTGGGTGAAGAAGGGAAAATCCTATCATAAGGAAAGGAATAAAGGACTATGTGGGTATCCTCATGACCTTGGCAAATCTTGAGGAAACACCAGCATTACCCTGCTTTTCAGCACTCCTAGCCCTGTCCTTAGAGCACCTCAGAAGGAGAGGACTCGGCCCCATGCCTTTTCCGAGCTTCCTTGCTCTTGTTTCCCTTTCTTTTCCCCACACTTGCCTCCTCCTTATCTCTCAGACTGTACCTCACTTGGGGCTGGAAGTGGGTGTGTTCCCACAGATGTGTTCTCATCTCCACCATCAAGGTACCCAGAGGGAAAAATGTGAGCTCTGATGTTTACTTCCTCCACTCTCCATGGTCTGCTAGGCAACCCCACAGGACCTTTTAGAGAAACACCTCTTGGATCTTGTGACAGGACCTGTGTTCCAGCTGCGTCACTGGGAATGTATCAAGGAGGAACTTGGAGAAGAAAGCATGAGAACCTGCCTGTGAGAGATGGGAACCTTCAGGGGATGCCACTATGGCCAGGACAGAGACTGGCAATCCCGGAATAGGATTGTTTGACCAGGATGGATTGGTTGACCAGGATGCCATGGGGACACCCTTTCCGCTTCACTCCAATGGTTATTGCTCACTGTGTCACTACAGGTACCTGAAAGTGGAGTCCTTCCCACCAAGGATGCTACAGCTATGAGAAGGTGTATAAATATCTGTAGGTACATGTAGCAGGGAAGGTGAGCTCTGCTTTTGTCATGTATGGTAGCTAATAAGGTGCAAGGTCCCAGGGTGTCTAGGGTACAAGCAAGTTGCCCTTTGGGTGTGATTGTCCTTCACAGGTTTGCTGGGGGTCTGTGCCCTCCACAGTTTGTCATGAGTCAGAGCCCTTCAAGCTCTGAAGGTACAATTGCCATCTTTATTCTGCTATGCCCTGGCACCTCTTAGCACATATCATAACACAGCAATGACCAAGACTGAACATTCACCAGACATGCAACACACCCATCTGCAGCTGCTGCTGTGTGTGGGGATCCAGGATTGATACACAGCTAACACACATTTGATTCAGAAATAAGTATATTTTAGGCATTATTCAGAAAGCAAGGACACATTTTCTTATCTGGTAGCACTATAGTAATAGAGTAGTAGTAAAGAAGCCCTCATATGGCAAAGATCTGCCATCACCTTGAAGGATGCTGTGTGCCCAACAATTCCTGTCGTAAGATAGGTGCTCCAAGACTTTCTGTGGTCACGGGAGTCCTCTTTGCTCCTCACAGCCTGTTGGTCAGGAAGGTCCAGAGTACGCTGCCTGCTGCTATCCCTGCTGCCATCCCATAACTGCACCTCACAGAGCCCGCTGCATTGACGTTGCAGAGGTTGCTGCTGCAGCAGGAGGTATTCCTGTTTCCTACGCTGAAGTCCTGGTACGCTGATACACATGACGCATCACAGCCCTTGCTGATGATGTTGAAGAGCCCTACGATCCCTAGAAGGAAAGCAGGACCATCACTACAAGGATTCAATGCAAGCCAAGCCAAGCCTCATGGAACCTCACTGGTGTCATTCAGCCTGGAGAAGAAAAGGCTCTGGGGACACCTTACTGCAGCTTTTCAGTACTTAAAGGGACCTGTCAGAAAGATGCTGGCGGACTTTATAGAGAGCCTGCTGAGACAAGACAAGGCGTGATGGTTTTAAACTAAGAGGGGAGATTTGGACTAGATCTAAGGAAGATTTTTACACTGAGGGTGGTGAAACACTTGGAACAGGTTGCCCAGAAAGGTGGTAGAAGCCCCTTCCCTGATGAGGGATTCCAGGTGAGGTTGGACGGGGCTCTGAGCAATCTGATCTTATTGAAGATGTTCCTGCTGACATCTGACTGAAGGGGGTTGGAATTAGTTGACCTTTAAAGGTGCCTTCCTACCCAGACCATTTCATGACTCTGATTCTGTGAACTGAATGATGAGATGCTATCCTCATCCGAGTTCACTTCTTGAAAAAAAACAAACAACAAAACCACCAACCAACCACCAGTGTTTCCAAACAGCTGCAGGTTGTGATTTTAGGGTGCCTGTTTGTCAGCAGAGGCAGAAGGGTTTCAATCCCCACGTGTTCGCTCAAGGCAGAGCATTCCATAGCACAGTTCTCAGGGGTTTCTACAACAGCACCAGCTACAGAAATTATAATTTATTTAATAATCAAAGTAGCCATTAACACCTCTGCTGGGTAGTCTAAGCTACGAATGGGTGAGGAGCAAGCATTTGGTCTAATAATTGCTCATATCCCATACATCTTTGTTGCTTGGAGCCTTTCAACACCCAGGGAAGTTATGGAACCACAGCTATCCTCATTTCACAGATGACAGAATTATTGTTTGATTTGTTTCTGAGAGGCACAGCCTATTTTTCTGTGGCCAGTTGATACTCACTAACTGCTGGCTACCAGCCAGTTATGGTCTGCATGAGATCTCCTGATCTTGCACAAACTATTCTGGCCATAAGGTCTTTGAGATATGCAAATTTAATGTATAGATCCAGTAGGTTATACAAGGCGTTGGCTTCCCTGACCATGCATGGACATGAGTGTGCACGACACCAAGAAAAACAACGCCTACTGGAGGTATAGCATTTACTGCCTGACAGACATGAGTTTGAACGTGCCAGTGAAGGATTTTGTGCCCCGGGTCTAAGTGCAACTGAGCTGTCACCACAGATCGGGGCATTTTTTTCCAGATCTAGAATGGGAAAATTAAATCATCATCTGTTAAAGGAGTTTTCCCAGAGAGACGTAGATGGGGTACAGTATGTACATACCAGTGTGGGGAGAGTACTTGGTGATGGCCAGCACCACTACCAAGGGACCAGATGTCACCAGGGGATAAATATTTTTCTTCATCATTTATATTTAACATTAAAATCACCTGAAAGCTTTTATAACACCTTTTCTCAACAGATGGCTTTTCTTTTCCTAAGATTTTCTGGCCCACACCAGCTGGTGTATCTAGAGTAGGTGAGCCTAGCTTGGACACCTGAGGCTGAGACCATGCTTGGCTCCAAAAACATCCCAGTAAGATATTGCCCACCCCAAATTTGCCTTACTGATCACATCCGTCTTGCACATCTCATTTTCCTTGCAGTTTATTTTTGTCTGACAGTTGGAGTTGCTGAGCTGTGATGAGCAGCTGTAACACTGCAAAGAAGAACCTGCAAAAGACCAAGAGGAATTATGAGACAAATGTACCTGAAACTCTTCAGATAATGCAACTTAGGTCTTGCACTGGGAAACAGGACCATTCCCGTGGGTCCTCAAAGGAAGACAGCACCTCTGTTATTGGGAAAACAATGGGTTTTTTTTCCATTTTTTTGTGAAGAATAGTACACTCACTTGAGGCGAGAGCCAGGTTTTGCAGGTGCTGAAGATGTTTCAAATGTAGTCAATGAAGTGAGGGAGCAAAAAGCTCTCTGTTGACTGGTCTCATCAGCCAATGAGAAGTGCTTCCCAAATGCTTGTTCCTCTGCACCTGGGATGCCTAACTCCATTCCCATCTGAAGTAGGCTTTTCATGATATTCCCACCTCCTGAGCTGTGATAGAGGGACCCTCACTCCAAGAAGTACATTGAGGTGCTAGAGTCTGTCCAAAGAAGGCCAATGAAGCTGGTGAAGGGTCTAGAGCACAAGTCTTGTGAGGAACAGCTGAGGAACCTGGGGTTGTTCACCCTGGAGAAAGGGAGGCTCAGGGGAGACCTCCTTACTCTCAACAACTCCCTGACAGGAGGTTGGATCCAGGTAGAGTTCGGTCTCTTCTCCCAAGGAACAAGTGACAGGACAAGAGGAAATGGCCTCAAGTTGCACCAGGGGAGGTTTAGGTTGGATATTAGGGAAAAATTCTTCACTGAAAGGGTTGTCAAGCCCTGTTCCAGGCTGTCTAGGGCAGTGATGAAGTCCCCATCCCTGGAGGGATTTAAAAAGTGCTGAGGGACATGGTTTAGTGGTGACCTGGCAGTGCTGGGTTAAAGGTTGGACTTAAAGGTCTCTTCCAACCAAAATGATTCTATGATTCAGCGATTCAATGATTCTATGAAGGGATGAACTCACCAGAAGTATAGATTGATATTATATGTCCACCTCTAGAGACATTAGTGTTTTATCAGGTGGGCTTGTGAGAGTTAGCTGAGGAATTGCCAGGTTTGGATGAAAGAGGGAAAGACCAGAGGCTGAGGGAGGGATTGAGCAGGCAATTTGCAAGGTGTCTTCCAGCCCACTGTCCCAGTTTGAGTCAACTTGTGACATGCACTCTCCATCACCACCTCTTAGAAAGCAAAGGGCAAACACGGCTTTCGCCTCCCTCTAAAAACCAGGTTGCTATGTGTGTCCACCTCCTCACTGACATGACACTCTATGGGGGAAGAAAATCAGTGTTGTTAACATCTGCTCTGCTGTTACATGCATCAAGCTAAAGGTGAATAGGTATTGCAGCTTACAGGTGTCTAGCCCTGATGAAAAACAGTCCCCAGAAGAGCAAGATCATAGTGCAATTACCTGTTTCTACTACCTATTCCTGCCTTAGGGCATTACTGGAGCCTTTCCAGCATGAGAGTTAATTATACACAGATACTTTAACCCCATGACCACCAGGCTTGTATCATGACTTCCTCAGGTCAATACCCTAATGTCTAAAATAGGACATAGAAAAGCCTTATTTAGAAATCAGTGTTATTCAGACAGAGAAGGAAAAAAAAGTGATTTGGGCCACTTGGTCTCTCCATGTCCAAACTATTCTGGTATAAATGATGCAATTATAGAGGTAAGGAGACAAAACCCAGTTTCTCTGTAATGCTGCACTCTGCTCTTGCATTTACCTAACTTTTAATGCAATAAAAGTCACATTTCAGAGCACTCTGATGGAAGCTGGCAGAGGAGAAGGTCTGGCCAGGATTGTACAAGACCCTTCTCAGGCTATTCCTTAAGTGTCTTCTGCTGATTGAGAAACATTTCTGCTCAGATTCTCTTCTCTTCTCTGGCAATAGGGAAAAGCTGGTTCCCAGTGAGGCTAGAAAAACCTGACAGTGTCTGAATCCCACCCATCCAGTTTATAAAATGTCACACCATGGCATTCTCTCTTTTTCTATCCCATTAAAATTCTGTGCAGTGTCAGAGGCCGCTTTGAAATGAAGAGACAGAAAACAAGTTGGAACAAAATTTACCTTTGCAGAAACATTGCAATTTTCATAGCCTGGCACGAAGAAAAATAATCCTCCCACCCCATTTAAAACCAAACCAAATCAAACTACACCAAACCAAAACACACCTCCACAGACATAACTATATGGTCTGTCTTAAATAACTTTTGATTTCAATGAAATTTGGGTTTGTATAGGATTTTTCTCTCCTGGAAGCTGCCCTACCCAGTACTAGGATCATACCATTAACAGGGTGGGACCGTGCATTTTTTTTCCATGCAACACCCAGAACATCCCATCAAAAAGCAGATGTCTTTACTGCATCAGCATTTGTTCCCTCACTTCCAAACCCCATCATGAGTCACTTCTCCTAGCTGAAGATCTGCTGGAGGGGATGTGAGGCTAACTCTCCATGGTATCTTACCCGAGTCCAAGCACAGGACGGCTCCCAGCAGGAGAACAAGGAAAGCCTTCATTTTGGGATATCCTCTCTTGTGCTGAATATGGATTGTTTCCCTGTGGGGCAGCTTATATACCGTGGGAGGCAACAATCGGGCATGCCCAGAAGGCTACCTTGTGAAGGTACCTGAAGCGAGGCTGCTCGCTGGACCAAGGGAGGGCTTGGTCTGTGGTGGATATTTGCATTAGGTGCCTCTCCTATGTGACTGTGACTCTCGATGCTACCAGCAGCTTCTCTCCACCACTACACCCCCACCCTTCCTCCTACCCTTGGGCAAAGTGTTTGCACGAGTGGAAAAAAAAACCCAAATTCTTTAGCACAAGGCTGGCCTTATGCGTTTCTCCAGAGCCAGCAAGGCTGCTGTTGCACCCTGTGAACAAGGCTCTCCACCCCCGTTGCTATCCTGAGTAGAGCTACTGTGTTTACATCAAGGACAAAATGTTCTTTCAATAAACACTTTCAGCTATTTATTTGGATGTGTGAGTGTCTTTGTGACATTTTTGGCATGTGGTAGCAAGGTATTTGGGCAAATTGCAATGCATTGGCCTCTTGCAGGTGTCCAAGATGCTCATTTGCTTTTATTCGTGTGTGTTGCCTGTAGTCTAATAGAAGCCAATGGGCAATTCAATTTTTTTTTTTTTAATGTGCATTGAAACCAAATGGATTTCATGATGGCTTTGCTTGGCATTGTTTTTATCCACCACGTCTGCACTGTGGCATGCTTTGCTTTGTCTGCCAGCCTCTTGGTCTAGTCTAGATTGGGTTTAGTTTTGACCCTTGGACTCGCATCAGCATGCTCTATAAACAATTCAGGCTTGTAAAAGAAATGCCACTTCTCATCACAGATGAGGGTGAGTTCAGCCACATTCCAAACTGAAGGGCAA
The DNA here is from genome assembly GCA_025331215.1 of Actenoides lindsayi. Classification (NCBI taxonomy): domain Eukaryota; kingdom Metazoa; phylum Chordata; class Aves; order Coraciiformes; family Alcedinidae; genus Actenoides; species Actenoides lindsayi. The sequence goes on along the minus strand of WTSP01001671.1, from coordinate 1,251 downwards.
ATGTTTGCTTTGGTGGGTTGATTGGGGACGTCTTCCATCCCTTACATCCTTTGACTACTTCTCAGCAAACACTTGCGTAAAGGAAGAGGCTTTTCTGCTAAATCCAATTTCTCACTTTATTTAGGTTTCTTAAACCTCAGGAACGTTGCACTTTGCAGTACCAGCCTGCTGGGACTTGCTCCTGTGAAGTTTAGCTCTTAGGACACCCATCACTTTTTCAGATTGAAAGGAGGGGATGCTGGGATGTTGGTGGATCATTGCTCTCCATCAGTGGCTGTGGGATGACTGATGGAAGGTCAGCCAGCCTAAGTCTGCTGAAGTTAATGACACTGTCCTCATTTACACCCTTGGAGAACCTAGTGCAAGGGGTGATGTTGAAAACCTTGTTTCCTTTGTGGGCATCTTAACTGCTTCCCCTTGGACTCTTGAAATTCTGTTGAAAAAGAAAGAAAAACAACCAACCAACCAACCCAACACCTCCTTTCTGTGTCTATTAACATTTGATTCATCATATTTCTACAGACCATCACACTTATAGCCAACTTCTATGGAACAGCTGGATAAAAAAAAAAAAGTGGCAACATTCTCAGACTGGTGCTCCTGATTAAGAGAAATTTAAGGCTATTTTTCTTTTTTAACCCCTTATGATTGTCCTTTTGGGTTTGATGCCTTGTGATAGGGAAGAATAGGGACAAGGGGAAAACATAATCTGGTCACCCCATCAAATCCACCCAGGTCTTGAATTTCAAGCAACTCATCGATAAGCAAGAGGGAGTGCTCCTTTCATCCTCAGCAGCCTGATGTGCTGCCACACTCCCCTAGTACTATTATTTCTTTTCATTCCTTTTTTTCTAACAGCATCAGGGCTGCCAGTGAAGTACAGGACTCACAGTGCTGTAAAAAGGATGAACATAGCAAAGTAGCCTGTCCATGCCTCAGTCCTGTTTGGCTGCAGCCTGAGGGTGCATGAAAACCCAGTAATTCCTATATCCTTACATCAACTGTTGCTTCTCACTGGTTTGTTTGGGGTTTTTTCCACATTTATGTGTAGTTGCTGCTCAGCTCCTGAAGATGGCAAACGTGCCCTGTTATATGATTACATTTACATTAACATGCCATTGTCCATAGGTTTGTGTGTGCATGGTATTTTTTATTTTCCTGATATCATAAAATCCCTTTCTCCTTTCTCCTTTCTCCTTTCTCCTTTCTCCTTTCTCCTTTCTCCTTTCTCCTTTCTCCTTTCTCCTTTCT
>WTSP01001670.1:0-21605 GCA_025331215.1 Actenoides lindsayi | reverse complement strand
GTGATCTCAAAAGGTCCCTTCCATCCAGAATGATGCAGTAATTCTGTGATCTCTGTATTGGAATTAAATATCAATGGGCGGATCCTTCTGAAGAATCAAAGCGGTGGTGGGTGTTCCTACTTGTGCAGTAATGGGAGATTTTTAATTAGTTGGCATTTGCTGGTGCTCTGCCTGCAGGAAGGCAGACTCCCCCAGGCACAGGAGAGAGCTCTCATTTATGCAGCATTCAGTCAGTTTCTGTAAACATTGTCTCTGCTTCACCTCAGCTGTAGAATCTGCCAGGGCTGCCTGAGATTTCCACTTCAGGAGAAGCTTGAACGGTGTTTACAAAGTAGAACGTGAGATACGCTAAAAAATATATATATTATCTAGTTATGATCTCCTCCAAAGCAGATTCCTTTAGTTCTTTTTCCTGTCCAGTATGAAAAAAATTTGTTAACATATGTTTTCTTATTTAAAAAAAATAAATTATTTCAATGTAAACTTCAAAAGTTTCTTTATTGATATTTTTTTCTCATTTCTTTTTCTTTGTTTCTGTGAATGTATAGTCACACACTCTGTCCTGTCAGTCTCCCTTTCCCAGCACTCCTACAACAAGGCGTGCCTTGCAAAGGACTTTGTCAGATGAGAGTATTTACAGTGGTCAAAGGGACCACTTCTTCGCATCGCGGGCCTCGCTCTTGGACCAAGCCATGCCAAATGATGTACTATTCACCAGCACGTACCCTTCTCTCCCAAAGTCGCTGCCATTACGGAGACCATCATATACTTTGGGAATGAAATCACTGCATGGTAAGTGTATGTCCCATTTTTCTACTTTCCGAGGAATCCTTTGTGAATCATGTTGAGAGAGAATGTTTGTTACAGCAATTAGTACTTCCATCTTTGTTTTGATTAAATGAGTCAAGTCACGTGCCTAGAAATACAAAATAGGATGGGATTTACACATACACACACACACACTTCAGTGTGTTTATATAAGACTGTATGACTGGTAATGGAATTACCTTGTGGAAGGAGCATAAAAATTTACCTTATTGGGTGTAAGTTTTCACCATTTCTTCCAGGAGTCACCTGGACCAGTTGGACCAATGGGTAAACAATGTATGCCTGGTATTCCACCAGTGACAACTTCAGGTGTCGGTTCCTTTAGTGTGGGATTATGAGATCAAAATACTATTATGAAAATAGTGATATAAAAGTGGATAAACATCTGTGTGTACAAAGACACCAGATACAGATTTTATTGCCACATTTTTAAATTCACTCCCTTACCCTATTCATTTTACAGGACTTGAGTGAGTTACTTTAGTCACACTTCAACAGCTAATAAGAAAAAGTTACTTGGGAAACTGCTGTCCACAAGGCACTCAGCTTTCCCTCACTGGTTTACTGAAGTGTCTCATTAGGATCATCTGATAGAGGTTGTGTGTTGCTGCATGCGAACGTCTTGGTGAGAAAGGGAATTTTCACAGGTTCCTGCTGTACCTTGTAACTAAATGTGTTTTCCAGAAATAGAGCTAGATCTCAGCGTAGGATTCAGTGGTGTTTTCTGAAGTACATATCTGCTCTGATTTATTCATGTTTTAGTATGTTTCACGAGGAAAACACAAAGCTATCAATAGATTCAACTGACTGTGGTGGGCCCTAAGCAGCGTCTGTATTTAGATACACAGGATACATTCGACAGCGCAGGCTGCTGGAGAAACCTATTTTAAATTCTTTTCATCTGTCTGTGATCACCAGGCATCAGTTCTCAGTGTTGAACCTGACATTTTCATGAGCTGTTTTTTCTCTATAACATGTTTCTTGCGTAAAGAGTTAGGAAACGGAGCTCTCTTCGCTTCTGCTTTTTATATGCACTAAAATATCTTTGCAGACTTGGTTACACTTGTAACTGGCTGGTGGATTTAGCTTCTGAGGGCTTGAGGTCGGAAGGTAGAAGTGGAAAGCAGCACTTGGTCTCTTTTGTTTAGATGCCTGTATTTTCCAAAAAAAACCCCACAAAACCTTCTTTCACTGTCACGTTCTCTTCCACACCAAACCAATTACTTGTTTGGTCAACAAAACAAGTTTTTCCATTTTCTATAATATAGGGCCTGCATGATAGAGAGACCAGCTATTTGAGTAGCACATGAATTGCCTCCCCCCTCCCTCCCCACTTACTTTTGCTGAGAAAAGGATTAAGTAGGGCTGGATATTTAATACTGCAAATATTTGTTGGCTTTCAGCTATTCAGAAGTCTTTTAATTCAGAGATCTTAACAAAAAACAGCCATTCGAGAGCACCTCTGTTTTGAAGAGGGTAGACAGTGAGCTAAAAATATTTTTATTTACTTGTCTGTCTTAATAACAATCCAGCTCCTCAGACTTTTAAAGCACATAATTTTTCAATGGTTAGTTTTTTCTTCCAATTCTGTGTATCTTTTCACTAATTGTGAATACTTCCATGTTAAGAACTTCCCAAATAACTGCTCTCTTTCGAGGAGATAATACAAGAGTCCTCCAAGTTAATATTGAGTTAACTTAATGTTTATAAAAAGTAAACACACACGGGGAGAAAAGAAAACAACAAAAAATATCCAGATTTTTGAGCAAGGAAATGAGTACACTGTAGCTCTTCCAGTCATTGTTTCCCAGGCAGCAACATTATTTAGCTAGTTATTTTAGTTATTGAAATTACGTAGTTATAAGACTATCAAAAAATAAAGGGGACAGGCAACAATAAGCACAATTAGTGGCATTTATCTTCCAACGGGCTTGTGTCTTGCCCTCCATGCTGTCCTTCTGTTCTCTCTGGTCCAAATATATTCTTCACTATACCTTTCTTCTCTACAGCTTCTTCCCATGTGCCCAGTCCATCTTCTCACCTGTACATCTTTGGTGCTTCTAATACCAACTCTTTATGCCCTGACAGAGTGCACGAGGAAGCAAGTTGTTGCTTTTTTGAAGCTAACATGTGGTGTCTCATGAGCCATTTTTTGATTGTCCAACCAGTAAACGGAAATAAAGTAGATGATGGTTCACCATTTGGTCCTTCCCTAATTAGTGGCAATAATAAGTGTTTCACTTTGCTAGGCAGCAGTTTGCACAAAAATTACAGGGATTTGATATACTTCTTTCAAGCTCACCAATCTTTTTTCTTAGCACCAACTTATGGGTGGCTGTGGGTATTTTTCGACGAAGTTTAAGAGGTTTCAGTAAACTGCTGAGAGATGTGCAATGCTTTGGAAGTCATTTTAAGGGTTCCCCTGTTCTGATCCATCTTGATAGGCCTACGTCTGCTCCCACTGGTTTACAAGGTTGTAAAGAGAGGATGAAAAAGCTCCCACAATTTTTTAATTTTATGGGAGCAAATAGGTGCCAGGGAGTGTAGAAGCCCCAAGAAGCTGCAGAGCCCTTCTAAGTATCTTCAGCTTGTGTGCAAAGGCAGGAATCATTGGGTAGAAGAGTACTGCCCCCAGCCCCAGTGCTTTTGAAGTGCTAAGCTGCAAAGATTCAGGCAGGTTAGAAAGGATCTGAATGTCCTGGTGAAAGAACTGTCTCAGAAAACTGGCTTGTGGCATGCTGTGTCTGGTCAACTGCAGCGGATAAAACATTCTACTGAGTTCTGGTTCCAAAAATGCTCTTCCAGAAAAATTAAAAATAGGGATGCACTAGTATTAAGAAAGGAATTTTAGTTTGTTTTTTTTAATGGAGTTTATAAATTGTTCTGCCTTGCTTTAGGCGAGTTTTCTGCCTCAGACAGCTCCCTCACAGATATCCAAGAGCAAAGACGGCAGCCCATGCCAGACCCTGGTCTTATGCCATTGCCTGATTCTGCCTCTGATCTGGACTGGTCAAACTTGGTAGATGCTGCCAAAGCTTTTGAAGGTAAGTTTTCAGAACATAATACTTAGAAAGTTGGTCTTTGCACATGCTTCATTAAGGAGTGGGTTTGTTTGATTTGTTTTGTTTTTTAAATCTTGATTCTTGCTTTTGTTATTGTTACTGTTTCTACTTAGTTTGACGCTTAAGCTCATTTAAAATAGCAATTTAATTGTTAACAGCCTAAAACTGTAGTACTGGGGTACCATTTCTTCATACTGGAATCCCTCTGTGCTACAGTTTGGCCAAATGTCTGTCAAACTGGCTACTTTTCAATCCATGTAGAGCAGCTGCAGACATCACAGCTCGAGTGGAAAAGACATCTGGCACAAAAGTGCAAAAGTGAAGTCAAATAGCAGGGGAAATAGGAGCACACTAATGATTCCTTGCTTACTGCGCTAGAAAGAAGTTTTGTAGTGCGGCTCAAGTGCACTGCCAAGGTATTTTTGGAGAATATGCCTTGTTGGTATATACTTTTCTATTGCCATTCTTCCTTCTGCATACTCTGAGTACATAGACTTCCACATAAGTGTCATTTCATCCTATGGCACTTTTTATCTCCTTGACATTTAGTAAACTGAAGTAAACTGTAAGCTGCCTGGACATATTTGAATTTGAAATTAAATATGCTTCAGCCCAAAGGGAGTTTACCTTACAGTTACTATAGTTGGATGGAAAAGGCTTCTAGGTGCATTAAACAGAAGTGTCTTTTCCTAACGTCTGTATACATGCCTTCCCACCTTCATGAAAGTGTTCTCACTAATCCTGGATCTTTCCAATGTTTTTCTGCATGGCTGGAGAGGACTGTGAAGTCACTTGCTTTCTTGGCTGTTCTCTGGTAGTAGCCAAAGTGGCCACCACCACGCAGGGATGAAACCCAGGTTTGAATTCATTTTGCTGTGGTCCACAGTTTGTACTTAAAAGATGCCCCCCTTTTTTTTTTTTCTTTTGTTAGATTTATTTGACTGGCCTCATTAAGCTGAATCCCTTGCTTTTCTAGGCCCCAAACTCACTTTTGTGTCTCTTTAGAAGCGTGAACAAAGTCCGTGTGGTGAAGGTAGCAAACTGACAGCTCAGATGAAGAAAAGTTGGGGTGATCTGTTGGCTGGCACTTTCATCTCACCACTGTAAAAATATATTCATATTTGACTTGGAGAGGGAACAGCTGTTGGATGTCAATATAATCTGTCTCTAGTCTCTGCCAGGTGCCAGCAGGGGTTGAGTAGTACCAAGCAGCCTAAATTCTGATTGTGATCCTGGAAACCTCTCTGGTTGGGGTCTTCAGCATAAGCCACCAAAGCTACAGATAGTGATATCTGCAACCAACTGAAACAAAAGCTGCTAAGCTACACCACCCTTCAGGATTTTCATTCAAAGGAAAAAAGAGGAAAGCAGGAAAAATTCCACCAAATACCAAGGCACGTTAATTTTAGCCTTGTTGAAAGAACAGAATAAAAATTTGCTAATCAGAAAAAGACAATACTGTTCCATTTCCGGTGAGAAAAGAGGAGCTGCTGAGGAAGAGCGATGTTAATTTGTTAAACTACAAAGTGTTCATGTTACTGGTTTTTCTAGGAAACTCCAGAGGTGGGGGCAGTCAGTAGTTTACAGTCACACCACATGCAGTGGTGATTTAGAGAGGTGTTAGAACATCTGAACAGTTAGAGGACAAAAAGTATAGACACAAGACAGGAAAGTGGTTTCCTGTTTCAATCTGAAAGCATTTTTGAAGGCATAAGGAAAAAATGTGGGGTTCTGAAAAATTTTACTTTCCCCATGAAAATTGTGCACAGTAAGCTTTTCTTTCCTCAAAATAAAGGGATTCTTTATGGAGTGAAGGAAGAAGTTAATGGATAGCATCATGCAGCTATGCCCAGGAAGTTCTGCATAGCTCTTGTTCCAGTTTGGCTTCTTGCCTCTCTTGGAACTGGCCTTGGGTGGACTCTGCAAGTGCTTCATGGGTCTCTCTGCTTTGCACTTTTATAGCATCTCCCTCCTGTAGACCTTTTTAGGCCAAGGGTGGTCTGCGTGAGCGTGCACTGCGCTCCCAGAGCTAGTACTTGCTTGTTGTATCCAGTACAGTGGTGAACCTGGTACAAAGACTTGCAATGCCAGTTTGCTTCTCTCAGGTGGGTTTTGGTATGTCATTATCACCACCTTTTCTTGCTTTGAGACTTGTTGAATTGCTTTGAGGACCTGCAGTGTAGCTGTTGCACTGTGCAGGAACAGATAATGTTTACTACTGCCGTTGTTTTTCTGTTTGCCTTCTCAGTTCAGCGAGCTTCATTCTTTGCTTCTGCTGATGAAAATCACAGACCTGTGAGTGCTGCCTCCAGCAGTGATCAGGCTGAGGACCAGCTTACTGCACAGATAAAGCCTTATACAGGGTAAGTACGTACACCAGATATGCCAGTTTCCTCAGCTACAATATGAGGAAAAGAGTAGGAGCATCTTTATCTATCTGGAAGCCATCTCCAGGCTTCACAGAGGAACTCTTCACAAGTTCTCTTGAAGATGGTGGTGGGAAGTGAAAATATAAGAATCTTAAGTGCAGCTGAACCTTTTTGTGAGTTTCTTGTCTGAGGAGTTGATGAACGTGTCCAAAGTACTTCAAGGCACATAAAATGAGTAGAAAGATGTGAAGTGATGGGAAGGCCCCAATTAATGAGTTACGTTTGTTCTGCTGATTAATGTGCTGCGTGTGTTCCGTGTACTCTTTATTAGGTTCCTTTTGAGAATTCTTAGTGTACCTGAGTGTACACCTACATAAACCCACTTGGTATAGACAGTGCTGTTAGCTACTCTATGTGAAGATAGTAAATCATATCAATACCTATTCTTTCCTGCTTTCAACAGTAAAGAATCTCCTCCAACTCTCGCCTCTAAAGTGGACCAACTGGAAGGTTTGCTGAAGATGCTGCAAGAGGATTTAAGGAAGGTAAACGTTTAATCTACAGAAAATTTGCATTTAGTGCTGATAGGTGATGTTAATAACTGCGTAATCCTGCTTTGCCATGCCTGAGCCTGTGACAGTCTCATCCTTGTATGTGAAAAAGACATTTCTCTACTACTTTTTTCGGGCCATACTTCTAATTATGCAATTTAGACACTCTGCCCTACCCTTAAATTTTTAGGCACAATATTCCTCTGCTTAACATAGGAGGGTGATCCAGAGTACCTCTGCTCCTAATTCAGGTAACACTGTGAAAGGCTTGAAGTCAGTCCATGTAAATATATTGTGCTGATGTTGAAAAGGTGACAGTATTATCTAAGCAGAAAATTTTCTAATGTCTGAATTTCCTGTGTTGTGTTACTGCCTGCTTTGTTCAAGAAGGACCTGCTGTGGTCAGATGAAAAGTCTCTTAGCTGGGCAAGTCTTTGCAGGAAAATGTCCCATCCTTTATTTGGTTAACCATCGGCAGTTGCACATACATGTTGTACATACAGAACGGGGCATGCCCGATTTTAACTCACCACTTGAGGAGCCAGATTCTGTGGTAGAATTTAATGTGGAGAATTTTTGCTGATTCAAGCAAAAAGTGGAGAATGGAATGTCACGAACGTCCCTCAGATGTAAAACTATGTGTTCATGCACATAAAAATCCATATAAAGAATGAGACTCAGGCTCTCTTAAGTGATTCTTGCCTTTCTGTACTGGTAGGAAGCATGACTTGAAATTTCCACTAAGATCTGTATTTTTCCTCATGCCCAAGGAAAAAGAGGACAAGGCCAGTCTCCAGGCCGAAGTGCAACATTTGCGGGAAGACAACTTGAGGTTACAGGAGGAATCCCAGAATGCAACCGAGAAACTGAAGAAATTCACCGAATGGGTTTTCAACACAATTGATATGAACTGAGAACAGTGTGCGGGGAAGGAAACTATCTGTTATGAATATTATTACTGGGACTTAAGCTTTAATGCCACCTTAATCATGACATGTGAAAGTATAGTCAGAGCGCTTCCCTGTCCTTCATCCTCCGATAACCCTTTTTTGCATCTCTGCGTGCACTCAGAACAATTGCAGATCAACAATCAATGTCTGCCTTTTGTAGAAAAAGAAAAAACAAAAAACAAAGTAAATAATTTTAAAAAGGTAAAATAAAAGTTTAACTGCTAAAATGTGAATGTCTATTTTTTGCACATTGTCTCTTTATCTGTTATGTACAAAATGATTTGGAGGCGGGATCTGTTCCATCTGCCTCCCTTTCCATTAACTCCTTTCTCTCTGTTTCAGGTAATCTGCTTTTCCTTGCAGCTTTGGCAAATATTATGACATCTAGAAAAGTAGAAAGAAAAGTTTATTTTACTGCTCTTCTTAAGTTGTTTTCTGAAGTATGCCACAGACAAGGGGATGTAATGCAATGTTTTAGGTATCTCCTTAGCAACTTGCGCTTGATTGCTAGTGCTACCTTCCCATACATTACAGAGAACGCGTGTCCATAGTGTATGGTACAGTATAACCAGCATCATAACATTTGGAGAGAGACTAGAGACGTGAGCCATGGGTGAGGCATATGATCACACATCTATTGCATTAGCATTTCTGGTAGCCCTTGTTTCCCATGGAAACAACGGCTGCAAGTAACTTTATGAACAGCAAAGCTAGGCATGCTGCAGTCCATGCTGTGTCAGGCAAGCTGAGACATCCTGAGTACTGCTGCTGTACCACTTCAGTGTAGTCCCTTCCCTTCCAGGGGAATCTGTTACTTGCATATGTGCAGAAGACCTGGGCTGAAGTTGTAAAGAGATTAAGATTTCTTTCCGCCAGAGTGTTTCCATGAAAATCCACATAAACCATCTCTGTGCACCTGCCCTTCCATTCCATTTCTCTGGACTTCTCAAACCACAACATATTTGAGAAATGTTTATTCAATTTGTATTTTATTACATGAGAGGTCTTAGAAATCTTTTACAGTGGTAGCCAGACGAACATGTAAAGGTGAATTAGAGAAGTGTATTTTTCAAAGTATTGGGATAGGATTGGAGCTCTGAAATTCCCAACCAATTTCCCCCTGAAACCGTCTAGCATGAGATGTCCCAAACTGTCTTGTGACAGGAAAGTAAATTTCTTGTTCTTTGAAGGATCAGCTGACTTGTCACAACATGTTACCTCTCCTGAAAATGCCCTTTAGCTGTCAGAATATGACTTCTAATCGCCACAGTCTGTGCAGGTGTTGAGCTGTGCAGTGTGTTGAGAAACCCTTCCTCCTCCCTTTTGAGGATACAGTCACTACCTTAATAAATACTGCCTTGCATAAAGTGCAGTATATTTGGGGGTTAATTTCAAGAGCATCCACTCCCTCCCCTTTACCACATTCTCAAGTAGACAGATTAAAATCATCGGGCATAGTCTTGTCACAGAAACTTCCATGCTCTTTTCAAATCCTTTTTTTCGTGCTCTTTAATCTTGCTTCACTCAAGTATACACTGCACTTCAACCTCAAACTTCATTTGTGATGCTAATCCCCATGGAGTTCTTCTCTACTGTTTTGTCATGGAAATGGATCTCTTTGGAACTATTTCTGGAGTGCTTTTGTAAAGGTTTAGAATGTCTTGGGTTTTTTAATGACTTGTATGAAGGAGATTTATATAATGCCTGATATTATTTGTAAATGGGAAATACTGCTAACATCTCTGAGCATCCTGAAGTCTTGCTTTTATTCTCTTATTTTTAAGTTTGGTTTTTATTTTATTTCAAAAAATATTTTGGGACTTGGGGCAGACTATTTATTAGAGTTTTGCAACAGAGTTCTTCTTGTATGATGCCACTGAAGGCTACTTGTAAAATTCTGACAATAAAACTCATTTTAAAGGCTCTTCTAAACCATTTTCTTCTAATTTTGTTGGGTTTGTTGTTTAAGACTTCCCAGAGTGTTCATTCTCCCTGCTTTCTTGCACCGCTTTTCTCAGTGCTTAGCGATAGAGTTTCATTCTCTATCAGATTTCTACTTGTTATCCCTTTGAAAGCCATTACTTGGTACGTATACATACACATCATCCCCTGATTTTTTTATCTGTATTACTGCACATATGTATTTTCTTCCCCAATTTACAAGGTTTTGCTACCTTTAACAGTGACTGAGCTTCACCAGGCTGATATGGTAAAGGAGGACCAGTGATTTATTTTTTTTTTAAATAATTTTTCAGGATTTTAGAACTGACTTGGAAAAATTTAAGCCAATTTAAGTCAAACCGAGGCTTGCCTGGCACATCTGCCCAAGGGCACGCACAACTTTCAGCACCCCAGAGCTAAACCTGTGAGCATACGACATTAGATGTTAGGTTTGTTTTGTTTTCCAGGTCTCCTCCTGTGACTTGGGGAAGAACCTTGGACATGTTTTGAATAGACCTTTTTTTGGCCCAGTATATCACCATTCTGCTTTGCTCAAAAATGTGAAACTATGTCAGTCTGCAGAAGAAGCATCTTCCAGGTTCACTGAATGGATCCTTAAAAGGCATGTGGGGAAAGAAAATCTGCCTCTTCCTGGCAGTGAAGTACCTGACCAAGAGAGCTCTGAAGCAGCAAGAGCAAACAGAAGCATCTGATTGAAAAACAGGGCTTGTATCTTGGAGAGGAAACCAGATGCTGTCTTAATCATTTGTAACTGGATGCTGGTAACTGAGTTGAAGCAGAACGCTTCCTGCAGGTCAAGGAGTTGCCCTGCCCACATTCGTGATGAATTCACGCCAGAGGTTCCCACGCTCCACCATGGGCACTGCTAGGTCAGCCTTGACCAGGGCAAGATCTAACTTGCAGGCATCTCCTCACAGCCTGAGTAGTTACTGACCTAAGCAGAAGGTGGGTGACTGTGGGAGGAGTGTGGGTAGTGGGCTCTGCCTTCACCTGTTTCTCATGAGAAAGTCATGTTTTATATTCCTGGAGCAGTTTTGTATTCCTTGTCCACATTTCAGTGCAAAGTTACTGTTCTTCCTGTGACAAGCATTTTGCATAACCAGATGTGGCTGATGCAGCAGCAGAAGGTTGCCTTCCCTCAAAATTCCCAAATCAGGGACAGGGGTTGCCGTGGGGGGACTGCAGCTTGTACGATCGGTAACTCTATCAGAGGAGAAGCAGGGTGTAGATGATGGGTCAGAGGGTGTCTGACTGCGGTAAGAGGCGAGCTACAAGGCATGCAGGAGGTGGGATTGTGAGGGGAGAGGACGGTGGGAAGGCAAGTGGGGAGCCAGTGATGGAGTTAGGGAAGAGATGTTGTGGGGATGAAATGTAACATGTCCAGGTTTTACTTCTCTAAAAGTGCGGTTGCTGTATGATATTCCCATAGGAAGCTGTGTTCCAGACTCAATGCACAGATGTTACAAGGAAGCCTTTTCCCCAGCTTTTCCTTTTGTGGGGAAGGTTCCCATAAACCAGGCACAACTTGGGAAGGTTGTCTTGTCTCTACATAGTTCTTGTCTTGTGCCCTCTTTTGGGTAGCCAGTTTACAGATAACTCTTTGGAAGCAGTCGGCTGTCTCCTAGCAGACACTTCAGTCTGCCGTTAGTCCCGTACTTGAGCAACTTGCTTTGCTGCAAGACAGCAGGGGAACAGAGGCAGTTGCTGTTTCCTAGCTGATATGATATCCAAAATTGTATTCCCTGGAGGAGAGATGACACTCCCTCGTCTGCCACTGCAGCTGGAGCAAGGACATGGGCTTTGCTGAGGTGATTACTAATGGACAGGAGCTGGACAATGAGATGACGAGGCTTGCGCAGATACCTTCACCTCTTCTTGATACTGGCTGTGGTGATGAAATCCTTGCTGTGCTGTTTGAGACAATGTTGGAGGGGGGAAAAAAAAATATAGAAATATTTACCTTAGAGCTCTGTGGCAAGAGCCCCTTCCCCTTAGCAGAGATTTCAGCTTCAGCTGGGTGTGAAAGGAACAAGGCTGAGGAGTTTCTGTGAATCCAACTTGTTGGAGGCCATGGTCTGGATTTAGAGCCTCATTTCCCCAACACAGGCGGTGGCTGATGGCAGCTACCTACACCTACACTTTCTGCAGAGAAGACCAGCTGCAGCCAGTGTCCAGGAAAGGCAGATCCTCTCTCACTTTCCACTGCATCAGCGTGGGGGAGTCATTCTCGTCTTTGGAGAGACACAGCTGACTGCCAGAGGAACTTGTGGGGTTTATGCCTGCCCGGTGTGTAAGGTCACAGAAAGCAAGTCCCTCTCTTGCTCTCCTGCATTTGCATGGACCTGTCTCCCTTCAGAAGGTGATTTCAGTGTGTCACAACCAGCTTGTGTTTCTCCCAGATGTTTGGTGTCTGAATGATTGAGTGAGAGTTCCTACAGGGAGTAAAACCAGAGTGCTGCAGCAAGCCACACAGCATTCCCAAACCACAGGGCTGGGGGCTGCAGAATTTGTGGTCTCTTGCAAGGTAACTCATGTTTGAAGGATCCTCAGGAAGTCTCTTGTCCAATCTCCAACCAAAGCAGGGTCAGCTCTGAGGTGAGATTAGGTTGCTCAGGACTTCATCCAGCTGAGTCTTGAAAAAAAACCCTCCAGGTCTCTCTGGGCAATGCATGACTGTCTTCCTCATGAAATTTTTTTCTTTTTTTTTTTTTCAGGGTTATTTGTAGAAATGTGTAACCTCAGCAGCAGTTGCAGGCTATGTTTTACCTACATTCCTCCAAGAGTTCATGACACAGGAGACTGTACTCTCCTTGAAAGTCTGTGAGCTGTCCCCTGCCCTGGGGCTGGCAGTAGAGCACCCACTTTTGGTTTTCCTCTGTAGAGCCTGGCAGGAAGGAGACCACGTGGCTTGCTGGGTGCTGAGCTTTGTTAGCCCCACTAATCAACTTCCTACAGTACAGTTCTGATTTTTTTTCTAGAGTTTTCTCATTTCTGTATTCAGAGTATCCCCTATTCATACCCTTAACCAAGGCCTGGACCAAGCTCCCTACGAGAAGGATGCGTGAGGGAGGAGGCACGGCTGCTGGGCAGGCAATGCTCTCGGCGGCCAAAGGAGGCCTGTCAGCTCAGCTTCTGGCACACAGTGATGGCAGAGACTGAAACTAGGATGTGCTCAGGGACTAAATGTGGTTTCCTAACCTCATGTCGTGATAGTTGCAAATGCCACTAATTAAGTAACTAAAGAGGTTTCACACCACAGGGGCAAAAAACCAGGGACTTGTCCTGGTGCTGTTTTAAACTTCATTCCTGTTCTTTCCCCTTGCTTCCTTTCACATGCTCCTGCATTTTTCTTCCAGCAGTTTGTTCATTTTGTCTGACGGCTGGTGACTGCTGTTCTAGTGCAGGATGAGTGACTGCTGTGCTGGTCCTGGCAGAGCTGAGCACCTGAAGCACTTTACTGAACAAAAAAGCTTGACTGCTCCCTTGACTTCGTGAAAGGGGCCAACGTGCATTTGCATTTTCTTTGTACCTCATACCCCAAATGGAGTTTGCTTACCTGGAGCTGGGAGACTCAGCTGATAAACTTATCTGTAGGGAAGGAACAAGCTCTGTCATGCACCAAGAGCTATGTGCCAGAGATAACGCCTGGGATGTGTCCACCCACATGCAGCGGAAACAACTAGTATGTGCTTGCCTGGCACATCATCGCTCCGGGGTTTTAGCGCAGTCCAGCTCTGTGCAGAGGAGGGGCCCAGAGCTCTGCTGTGCCAGCTCCTGCTGCAGGCACAGCATGGATGGCAGCTTGGGGAAATTTTAGTCTCTTTGTTTACCCCTGACCCATCACATTTGATGTGGGATAGTATAAATATGCATCTATTTGTTTTTAACATTCTTTGCAGCTCTTTCTTTTTTTTTTTCCTAAGAGATGAGCAGGATTTTTTAGCTCTGCACAGGCATTTGACAAATGCCATTCTTCCCTGTGACTGCTTCACGTTGGTAGACGGGTCAGCCACCACAACCTGCAAGTTCTGGTGGTATTATTGACTGGCAGATTGCTTTGTGGTCTTCCTTGCTTTACATTCTTCCTTTGCTCGCGCTCAATATGAAGCCTGGACTTAGGAAAAATAAGGGGCAGAGAAGATTATATAGAACTGACTTCTTGCCTACTGAGTTTTTGCCTCAACATTGGTTCTTGCCTGTGTTTTGACAAACGTAGGATTGTTGAAAATGAAGAATTTTGCATTTGTGAAGCTTTCAAGATAACCTGGACATCCATCATGGAGGGTAAACATCTGAGAACTGCACCATCTTCTGCTAACTGTTCAAGCACTAAGCACGAAATCATGTCTTCTGCTTGATGAGAAGCTCATCAGGGGTTACACCTGCAGCATAGAAAACATGACTTTCTGATTTCCCTTTCAAGGCTTCCATTGCCTAAAAGTAACATTGGAAAGATCATTAGTTCCAGAGCTCTGATTTGTTTGTCCTGATTTCCCAGTTAGATCTCAACTGATGTTCTGCAGTTAAAACCTGCAGGTTTCAGCCTGAGTTTTCTCACTGAGCCATCTTTCTTAGGCAGTCAAAATATGGGACATATGTCGGCCTACATTGCAGAAACTCAGAGCAATGTAGTGTGGGTCTGGTCTGTTGTAAGCTGTCCTCCCCGTGTCCTGCCACTCCTGTGGGTCTTGGGCTTGCTGCCTGTGTCATGTCATCTCTGTGGCTGGAACAGTCAGAAAGGTGCTGGCAGGCAAAACCATCTGCATCTGAGGTTGAGAAAAAGCAGACTGGTTCTTCACACAACAGTCAATAAAGGAGCCACAGCCAGCCTGGACAAGAGCCCTTGAGGTGTTTTCCCAGCAAACTAGTGGCCAGCAGAACAGGAAAAACCAGGGCTGCTCTCTGTGAAGCAGGACTATGACAACAGAAAAGGGAGAGGCAGACTGAAACTCTGCATGTAAGCACACACCAGTCTCTTTCTTCCTGAATGAGAAGTAACGCTAGTCTTGGAGCACGTCTTTGGGGACACAGAAAATTTGCCTTCAGCTTCATGAGGTTTTTGGGAGAGGAAGGGGAATTGGTTTGAGGTTTTTTGAGGCATATTATCCACTTGCAGCCTAGTCTGTCTTAAAATAGACTGTTTTAGCAGTTTTATACAAGACAGATTTGAAAAGATCAATTGGCAGTATCTAAAGAGACAGATAAAGGCTGTATTGGTTTCACAAGGTGCTGAAGTGGGTGAAATGCTGAATTTCTGCTGGCTCATGAACTTCACTTCTGTCCCTGTGTGAAGGGGAAAGCCAGCAAGGTTTCCCCTTATGTAGCTTTGTGCCTGTGGGCTTTGTAGCCAAGATCAGCTTAAAACAGGAGTCTTGAAGGGAGGGGTCATGCTTTCAGAAGAACCCCTCTGAAAGTCAGAAGGAAGAATGCAGAACAACTCGAGTTTTTTTGGGAGACTACAGAGAGACCTGAGAAAAGGTTGGAAAGCAGGAAAACAGTGGCAGATTTCTCAAAGGCATAACAGGGCTAATGGAGTCTGAGTGGGATCTCCCAAAGGGCTTGTGCAGGTGAGGTGCTGAGCTGATGCTAAGCCCATGTACAGCTGCCAGGAGCACGGGGCAGCTTTGTGCTCCAGCAGTCCCGGGTCTGCTGGCGGGTCCCTGGGCCAAGGCTCCAGACTGAGCTCAGAACAAAGCTGTCTGACTGGGCCTTTTGGACTATTGCATTTGGACTTGGGGTTGTTCAGCCAGGTGTAAGCCATCTGTAGGCTTGGATTTGGATTTGGATAAATGTTTCTGGGTTGGTTAAATTGCAGTGAGAAATAAACGAGGAGAGTGACTTAAATGAAGCTTATTGAAACAGTTGAACATAATTGCTGTTGTACATACAGACGTCCATTATAAGGGTGGGGTGTTCTTTTTTTTAATTCTCTTCTGGGCTTAGACTTTTTAGATATTTGCTGAAGAAAGACGTATTGATTCTCATTGTGACTTGTAGCACTGAAGCTTGCCGGTTTGCAACTAAATGTGACCCATTGTGTTGTAATTGCAGGATATTTTCTTAATCAGGGGATACGTTAATTACTGAAATACGGATTGCTGTATGTATTTTAACAAGCTACACTTCTGATACCCACATTCCTATGTCAGAAAATGATGGATGTTGTATTCCTTTTTAAAATTTGATAAACTTACATGCCTGTCTTGTGTCCATTTGGATGGAAACCGAAACAGTACAACAAACAATGAGATTTTATCAGTTAAAAAAGAAAAACAATAAGATATAAAAGAAAACCAAGTAAGTTTATTAGGCCTTACTTTTGATTTGAAACAAGAAGGCGTTATTTTGGGTTAGTTAAGTGAAATGATTGATCCAGGCCCCTGCTGCCCATAACTTTTGACATTGCTATTTATTTTGGGGGGGGTTTTTTAAGCCTAGATTAGAACAAGTGGTGATAAGCCTTCTGCCTTCTTTCTTCAGTTTCCCATTGGCTTCTCAGCTTTAAATGAGCTGATCGCTTCATTACACTAATTGGAAGACTGAAATGAGGGATATATTGATTGCACCTGCACGAGGGGTGACTGTTGCTGAGAGACAGCTGTAGAGCTTCAGCAGCTGTTGATTCCAGGTTCTTAGTCAGTGTTTTCCATCAACTCATTGGATTACCTGGTTTTTCAAGGGTCAGTAAAAAAATCCCCTGTTGGAGTTATTTTCATATAATTTCAACACTATAGCAGACTACAGCATATTTCATCTGTATTGGTCTATGCTGGCATTATTTTAAAGTCATAGGATCAGAAAGCTGAATTTACACATGTGAGCAGTGCCAGGAGCAGGGCCTGGAGAGCCAGGGTTGAAAGACTCCCTTGCCAGATCTGTCATGCTCTGACATGAGATTGGAGGGGATGTTGCAAAGGTCCCCTGACAAAGTATTCAGTAGTTCAGCCCACCCAGTCTTCAGGACACTAGCATTCATCACTTAACTGCTACTGTGTACTCATGAAGTCGAAGCCTTGTGCATAAGGCAGGACTAAAAATCACTTCCTACAATGAATTTACAAATCAAAGCATTCAAAATTAGTATCAGCCTTTGAGGACATCTTAATCTTAGTGCAATCCGCTTTCCTTCAAGGTCTCTTTGGTCTGACAACACATACCATGAGCTACCTGACAGGTGAATGGCAGGATGTACAGTAATCTATTAATTATTCGTTCGTACAAGGCTTTGGTAATCAAACTATTCAGCATTTGTTGAGCTATTTATCAGCTAGTTTTGCAGAAACTTCTTAAATCATAATATCATGTTTGCATTTGCCTGGCATGGAAAAATGCATTAATGCCAAATCCATTTGTTTTCACATTTTCAGGGAATGATGTAGTGTCGCAGACAGAACCAGGTGGATTCTGAAATTAAAAAATAATAAAAAAATTAAAAGTGCAGAGACATAGGATGTTACACTTCTGGCCTGTCTGTAGCCATCTATGTATTTAATGCCTCACCGATGGCAGCTAAAAGTTTTTTTCTGTTGCCATGCCTGTGCTGTGAGATAGTTTTGGTTTAATTTCTGAGACCAGATGTATGAATAAATTAGTTCTTATTAAACTGATATATGTTTTAGTCATCCTCATCTAGACATGAATAAATACCAAGAAAATATTTTTTTACGTATTTGACAGAAGGCAAGTATTCTACTTTATCAGAAGTAGTATTCTCTAGATGGGGCTCATGTGACCTCAGTGGGTTGGTAGCACTGAATGAGATGGAAGGCAGCCTGGCTCTATGCTCAGCACTGGGCATCTAGCTACAGATACAAGGACAGGGCAGATCTGCGGAGTTATTTAACCAGAATACTTCATGGGGTCATGGTTGTGTGCCATATCCCTCAGTGGGTTTTCTTCCATGAACTTTTGTTTGATGCCTTCCAGAATAAGTGTATCTGTCCCTCAGAGGCTCTGCAGCTACCCCCTGTTAGCTCATTCCAAGTTTCCACTCACTAGTTCCCCTGTTAGGCAGAGACAGCAAATGATCACTCCCTGTTTGCTGTCCCCAAGACACTCTTGCTTTAAAATACCTTTATTGTGTTGTCCTTCAGTTGTCTCTTTTCCAGTCTTAGCCTGGCCTTAGTCTTACTTTTTGTGTGGTAACACTTTCAATCCTTTCCCCTTGCACTTTTCCAAGGCCTTTATGTTCTGCTAAGTCCCTTTGCAGATGGCAGGACCAGAAGTGCATGCAGTCTTTGGGATGCAGATGCACTGCCATTCTCCATTCTGTTCTCTACCCCTTCCTGAGTATCCCTAACACTTAATTTTCTAACTGCTACTGAAAATAAATTATCTGATATCATTTTCTAAGAACCAGCTCAAGAGCCTATCTTGATGTAATGAGGTCAGCGCTGCTTTTTCCATGTCCGTTATTTTGAATTTCTAGGTTGCAGTTTTTCTGATGTTTTCTCACCTTGTCATTTGGTAGCATATGGTTGTTTTGCAGCTCTTCACAGATAATCCTTCTGGTTTTACTCAGCATATCCTCATGCCACCAGGAGCTTTGTAATATTTCTTACCCACTCATTTTACAGGTAATTTACTGAGTCCACTGAACATTGCAGCCTTCAACACACATCCCTCTGATACTGCCCTGGTGAACTCTCTCCATTGTGAAAGATTGCTGCTTGTTTCCCCCTTTTATTTCCCCTCCTTTAATCATTCATCCGCTCATTATCCCAGGAGAGTTTATATTCCTAGAGAACCTTTGAGGAAGAAGCTTGCTTCAAGGCCCTTCAGGAGAATAAGCAGGTGCTTGTATGCACCGAGTCTTTCTTGTCCACATACTTAATGGCTGCTTCAGAGACCCTAATAGAGTTTCCAGCAGGAAGACAACGTGGGAGGTGGAATGAGAGAATGATGGTGAAAGTGCCAGTATTTCCTCCCTTCTACAAAACAGCCCAGTGGGAATAGAGTTTGTCCAGGATGCTGAAAGACTCCGCTTCATTGCCTCCTTTCTCTAAGGGGATTTGGTACTGCATCTCCCAGGGAAGCATCCTAACTACCAGACTATGAGCTTAACTTTTATTTTCTCCCAGCTTTTCTTGTTAGATCTCTTTCATTTGGCTTACAATATGCATCGGTTCACGGATAGTAATTTCTAGCCTGGTGACTGACATCTAGGTTGCTTTTTGTCCATTGCTGTTTGAGTGAATATTTGGTTCCGCCTGTTGGAAGGGGAACCAATGGCAATAAAAACAACTGACAGAAGAATTGCATACAGCCCACACATGAGGATGCTCAATTAAAAGAGAGAGATGCAGATTTGAAAATGAAAGTACTGGCTTTTTTCACACTGCCAAACAGAGACCTCAACTACCTTCTTCACAGTGAAGTCCAGCCTCCATCAGCTAGCGGGTTAACTCTTCAGAGCATCTCCCTTTCGTGTGGATGTCACTACTCTGAGCAACTACATTGTGGATATTCACAACCCCTTGGCAGAGGTAAGGAAAGCGGGGATGAGCATAGTCTGGTGATAGGGTGTCAAGGATTAGGGCTGGGCTGGCCACTAGATAAGTGACAGCTGCTCTCTATTATCTTCTCTCCCTTCCCAAAGGGAAAGAGAAAAGGAATAACGGAAAGAGACATGGATTGGAAAAGAAAACTAAACCAGATTTATTGAAACAATAATAATAAAATCAAATGTATACAAATATAGACAAAATCAATATCAAACCCAACCCCCACGATGCAATTACATCACCATCACCACTGATGCTGTGGAGCAGGCACAGTGGAAGTCCCAGACTGGACTCAGCAGCAGATGGGAACTTGATTAAGGAGCTGGATTCTGGAACTTGATTCAGGAACACACAGATCAGGTTCAAAGGCAGAATGGACAGAGTCCTCCTTGGACACAGGCCATTGAAGAAGAGACTTGACCCTTGTGATCTCTCATCTTTATACTGAATATGACATATATGGGATGGAATCCTTCATTAGTCAGTTTAGGGTCACCTCTCCTGTCCACTTCTCCCCACAGGTGCAGCCTCTTGCTTTCTGCAGCCCCAATGTGGCACACAGTATCCATCAGTGACCTTAGTCTGCACAGGAGCAAGTTTAAGCAAGAGCCTTTCTGCACACACCAGTCCTTGGCAGTAACTCTAAACATCGAGAGTTATCACTCACAGATGCTGTCTGCAAAAATATGCTGATAACTTCAGAAAGTGCAGTTACTTGGAAGAGACTGGGCTGAAAAGGAAAATCACCGAACAGAACTGTCTAACTCAAACCAGGACATGGGAAAAAAAGAGGTGACTGAAACCAGGTAGGTATAGGAGGATTATAATTAAGTCAAATGACAGTTGATCAGCAAAGAAGTGTTTTCCCTTTGGGCTTGCAGTATGGTGTAAAGCTCCGGGCAGGAGTAGAGGAGGACTTGTCCAGCTCAGCTCTTTGGCACTTCTGTGCTTAGGACCATGCAGATGGAAAAATCACAGCTCTCTCTTGCCCAGGTAAAAGAAAGCACTTGCACTTATCCTACAGAGACTAATCCTGCTGTGTTCCCCAAGGATGAACTAGGCTTAATAAGATCTTTTTCTGCATCTGATGTCTGTGGCAAAGCCAGAAAACTCTTATCAGGGTATTAGCTGACACAGTGATACTCTAATGCACTTTGTAATTCACTTCTTATTCATGAGGCCTGACAGCTATTTTCAGAATGTGTTTCAGGACTGCACAGTCTCTGTGGGTAAGTTTCTCCTTGCTGTGTCAGGTACTTTGGGTATTGAGAGACAATGATAAAAATGTTTGTGTGTGGCAGCTTTCCTCTGTGTTATTAAGAAGCCAGCAGAGACAAGTAAGCTATCGCCAAGACAGAGGCAGGAACTTGGCTTCTGGACTCTTTTACTCCTTTGGCCTCAGATAATAATTTGGACCTAACTGCTTCTCCTGTCACTGCTATGATTTCTCCAGATGTACTCAATGATCTTGGAAACTGCCTGGTCCAAGCAGCTTTCTGAGTGCCACAAGGCTGCTTCTGTTTCCAGTCACTGCACCTACCAAGCACCCAATTCTAGCAACAGCTCTGTGATGGCTGGGAGCTTCTCAGATGGGGGCAAAAGTCCATTGACTTGGAAAGGACTTTCAGCAGCAGAGAGGGTTTTCTGATCCATGCCAGCTGAAGCTAATAGGAATTCAGGATGTGCTGGCTCACATTGGGTAGAATTTTGGCAGCTTGCGTGGCTGTCAGATTACGATGTTATGTGTCTTCTGTGGCAGACAGGAACTAAGAGAAGGGCAGATTGTGACCTGCCAGGCAGCTGGAAGGTAGCTTGATGCATCAGATATGATTGAGAACACCAACTTTTGTAGTGATGAAGGGGGAGCTGGGTAAGAGCCATGAAACACTAGGCCTTGTCTTTGGCATCTTTTTCTGACCATGGGCTGAAAGATAGAAAGATGAAGAATGTAACATCTGAGAAATGCCACTGCCCAGCAATTTTTGCATATTTAGTGTTTAGGCAGTGGTAGAAACTTGGTTAGAAATGCCAGCTTTTCTGTCAGTGCTTTTCCTGAAATAGAGAGGTGGTAATGGGTGCTCAGGACCAACACACAGGGTATTATATGTTCTCTGTTCCCGTGGCAGCTAATTTAGGGCTTCTTCTAGCCAAGTCCACTGGTCCACTGAATGCAGGATCTTTGACCACAAGAAATCAGTCCAGATCTATCTCTGGGTCTCCTGCAGAAATGTACTTCCCACAGTTTGACTAGAACACATCTGCAACAACAGGTGCTGTTTTTAAGTGGGCTTTGCTGCTCTAAAGAGGTGATTTTTCATTTGCTGACCATCCAGCCTCCCTAAGGTTTCAGGCACCTCTGAATGCTCTTCTAGAAGCCATT
>WTSP01001668.1:11438-24205 GCA_025331215.1 Actenoides lindsayi | reverse complement strand
CCCACCCACCATGGAGGAGACAGGGAGGGGACAGACCATGCCACCAAGCCTGGAGGAGCAGGAGCAGAGCTGCCCCACGCTCACCTTCATGAGCTCCGCATGCTCCCAACCCCTCTCCTCTCCTGTTGGCTTCCCACCACATCTCATCCCCAGGAGCTGGGATGCCATCTCCCCCAGCTTTGCTGTGGCACCACACGAGGACTGCCCGTGCCCCAGGCAGCCGGTTCTGGGGAACGCATTTAACCCTGACTTGCTCCTGCTTAATATCCTTTATCAATCCCCTGTCTGTCTTTCAGCAGCAATCACCTCTGCCCAGGCTGCTTTCCCTGCCTGTTTTATATTCAGGATGTATATATAACGTATGTATCACATACATTAATGCAGAGTCATCACAGCGCAGTCAATCGCCCTCTGCACCACCACTTCAGAAGCCCGAGTCCCAAATCCACCATGACACTGGTCCCCAGCCGTGCCCGCAGCGCCCGGCACTGCGGCACCCACTCCCACACCCCAGTCCTAGAATACCCGTGCGGCACGGCCGAATTCCAGCTGCCACCGACAAAACAGGAACTTGGAAATTTCCACGCTCTGAAGCACTTCACAGATACACGGAAGGACCAACAAGGTGTCAAAGGAGCTTGAATGAGTCACAGGAGCTGAGCAGAAGCCAGAAATAGCAACCAGGAGCCTGGGTTACATGTGCTGGGAAGGACCATGGCATGGGTGGCCAGACCCCGCCACCCATCCGGCTGCCTCAGAGAAGAAAACAACCTTCAAAGGGTTGCCTCAGCAGGGATGGATGGCAAGGGGTTCAGGGCCCTCAACAACCTTTTTTACCTGCCTCAAATTCTGCTTTGCTAACACTTCACTGGTCTCACTTCCACAGACATTTGCGCGGAACAGCATCTGTCTCCCCGCAGAACGGGGGAGATTCCATCCTTTGGCATTGAGCACCTGCCTGGACACCACGGACGCCCAAACCAGGGGCACACGGCAAGCTTCTCAAGGCAAAATGCAAACAATCCACCACCATCCAGCTCGCTGCAAGGCCCTTGGCCTGCAAAAACCCTTCAGAAGGAAAACAGAGGCTGGAAAGCACCGCCCCAGACACGCAGGCATGATGGAGCCTCCAACCCAGCCGTGAGCTACAGCATCACGGCCGGGCCCAGCCTCCCAGGGGTTACACCCAGGGGCAGTTCGGACCATTTACAGCTCAGGCTGAGGGAAACCGAGCCCAGAAAGGACACAGAAAGGTGCCCAAATAATATTTTTGAAGCATAACAATAGTACTCATCCGTCATCCGCAAGCTGGTTCAGAAGAGCTGAACGGATTGACAGTTCAGATGTGCTGGGGGTCACCTGTGTCCCACCAGGAACAGAGAGGCAGGTGACCCTCACCATTTTAGTCTGAATTACAGTGAAGGGTCCCGCAGTGTGGGTTGCACGGTCCGGCGATGCCTCCAAGCTCCTGCACTTAGGACTAAGCTCTTGGCTTAGGACGATGATGGCTGGATGCGGCCACCCGCTCACCAAGGTGCCAGGGCACCAAACCCTGTGCCCCAGCCACCGCCAGGGAGGGGACCGAGAGGTGGAGCTCCCTTTGCGGGCACAGCACAGCTCTCTCCAGCTGGGTGCTGGTGAACCTCACAGCCAGCCTTGGGAAACACTGCTAAGATGAGGGAAAACATCTTCTCCCCGTCCTCTCGCGCTGCCCTCCTTCCACACAATTAATTTCAGCCCTGCTCCAGCCCCTGGCTGTCTCGCAGCACTGCTGTGAATCACCGGCAGCGAAACGCTGACTCACAGAGGTGAGGCTCCAGGAGAGGCTGACGTGGGAGCCCTGGTCTCCGCAGCCTCCCACAAGCTCGCTCCCGATAACCCTCTTCCAGGTCCCCACGCCGCCTCCGAGAACCCTAGGGAGGAGAGAGCAGCTCCCCACTGCAGCAGGGAGATGATGCTTCAAGAGGTCATTTAATCCCACTTAGCTCAACAGAAGGAGCAGCTCCATCCACGCCAGCCCAACAAGCCTTCAATAGCCTCCTGCAGTGGAAACTCCTCTCCTTGCACCGCTGCCTGCGCCAGGGCTTGATCCTCATCCCATTAGAGAGGTATTCTCTGGCATCTCTCACCCTGTAGTTTTGGGCTGTGGCTGTTCCCGTCCCGAGGAGCCAGGGCTTCCTTCTGCCTTCCACTACTTCAAGCTTTGTGGCTCCCCACCATCCCCAAGGCACTGTGACCCCTCCACAGGGCCAGCCCCACAGACAGCTGGTGCTGGTGACAGCTCAGCCCTGCACAGAGAAGGTAACACCCATGGTATCTCGCTCAGCCCCAGGACAGCAATCCCCTACAGCCACCATTCAACCAGCAGGACCTGTGTCCACCCTGACGGGAAAATGACTTCTCAGATCCATCAGGTTCCAGCCTCGGTCCTTCCCAGAGGTGACCTGGAGCCCCTCAGAGAGCAGCAGGTCTACAGAGCACTGAACCAAAGCAAAGACAGCTGCCCAGGGAAGTCCCTGCAGCACCAGCCTCCGGAGCTCCTCTCTGCTCAGCCCTGAAAGAGCAGAAAATGCTGGCAGAAGTATTAGCAGCTGGGCATGAAGCACTGCTGGGTCCAAACTGAAAGCATTCTGTTCCTCCTTCTGTCATCAGGGTCTTGGCCATGCCATGAGGGTCTAGTCCACATGCCCTCGCTACCCGTAGCTGGATGAACATTGGGGTTCACATCTCATCTCTGCCTGGCTCCTGCAGACCCCTGTTAGTTGTGACAGCAAGGCTTTGCAATCTCAGCACTCAGATTTGCTGTCTGGTGCGTAACCACAGCTTTCCAAGACCCTCATGCCCACACACTTGTCTCAAGCCCCCTCTCTGTGTTCTCTCCTCATGTTCTGCTATTTTCTCTGTTCCTCAGATCATTCACAAAGACGGGTGTTTTAGCATCCAAGTCTTTTTCCAGACAATCACAATCTCTTCCAATGTTTATTTACAGTAAAGCAGTTTCCCCTTCAACTCACACCAAAGGCATCCTCCAGTTCCCAATGACCTGGCTCCTCTGCCCAGCGAGCACTTAAATACACACACAACAGGCAGGACTAAAGTGCAAGAGAACGGGCACCGCGTCCCATGGGCACCCTGCGCCACACGGCTCAATTTCCGCAGAAGCAGCAGGGCACTGGGGTCCTGGGAGATGCTTTATTGCTCCCCCATCTCCCGCCACGACCATCCACCTCACTCAGTCCTCCCTGCAACCACGAGGGGCTTGCAGGCATCGTCCCTCCATCCACCCACAAGCCTCGCACCACACATCCATCCACACCCCTGTGTACATGTGTAGTCTCACAGCCACACTGCCCGTAACTCCAAGCTTGCTGCCTCCCACCCACTTGCCAGGAGTATTTGGAAAGAAGAAGTCAGACTGACATAGCATGATGTTCTCCTGCCCAGCAGACTGGTGTGAAGCTCAAGCAGGTCAAACGAGGAGCACGGAGGACAGCGTGAGCATTCCCTCTTCACCTCAGATGTCTTTCTCAGCAGTCCTCACGCTGGCTCAACTGAGCTCTGCTGCCTTGTCCTTCTAACCAGACTAAGGCTGGCCCTCCACACAATAGGACAGCATCAGGAGTCCCCAGCCCTGCCACAGCTCCTACCTTCACGTAGGACAGAGCAGTGAGGCTGGAACCTGCTGGTGGAGGAGATCATCACCAGTTAACCACAAGAGGCTGCTCCCAGTGAAACTGCAGCGACACGTCAGCTCCTGACCCTTCGGCAGAGATGACAGGTCTAGCTCAGAGCCTGCCTGCTGATGGAGGGCAGGAAGGTCTCATCAAGAGTGTCTAGACCAGTCCCTTCCTGAAGCCCGGCCCAAGCCTGCCCTATCAGGAGGCCTTAACTCAGTGTAGGGCTTTGATGGCTACTACAGACACCCTTGTCAGCAGAAGTGATTGCTTCCCAGCCCCACGCAAGCCTGGGCTGTCAACTTGGAGTGCTCTGCGACCACTGACCTGACCCAGAGTTCCTGAGTGATGCTGAGCTGGGGGAAAGGAGTCAAACCCAGCGCTGAAGCAGCCACCGAGCTGCTTCACCATGAGGAGAAGTGGATGGTGGCTCTTCTACACAATGGCCAGACTGGAGCTGCCAAGCAATGAATTGGGTCAAGTGGGGAAAAAATACAAGAGCAAAAGCAGCAAGGATGAGATGATCCTGAGGCAACACACTTATGGGAGGGCAGTGATCCTGTGCAACACCTCCACAAGCTTTGGGATCCACCATGTGAAAGGAGCTCATGGCGTGGGGCTCTCCCACCTCTCTGAACAGGGCTGGCAGAGCTGCTCTCTTGCAACAAGCTCAGACTTAATTGACACGTGTTGAATTAGTGTTTGGGCAATTATGTATTTATATTATGTCAGCAGTTGCCAAGAGCCCGGACATCTGCTCACTCATCATGCACAAGGCAGGCAGCGCAGAGACATCTGACCCCAGAGCAGGATGCTGGGCTTTTGCAAACACTGCTGACGTGCAGCAGAGTACCTCCCCCAGCCCAAAGCACGCTGTCCTCCCCTGGCATCGCCTTTGGGAGACGAGCAGTGACCTGCTGCCCGCGGTGGCATCCCCCTGCTCCAGGGTTAATAGAGCAGCCTGAGCTTATTTCACCAAACCGCACCCTGGAAGCCAGGCTCAGCTCCCCTGCAGCTCCAAAAGCATCGTGCCATGGGTCAAAAATGAATCATGAGAAAGTTAGGGGAAAAAAAAAACAACCAACAAAAACCAATACAAACCATGAAAGTTAAGAAGCCACCGAGTTCACGGGGAGAGGGCAGGGCTGTCCCCCGAGCCAGCGATGGCAACTCCCCATCTCCCCGGCTCAGCTGCCAGCACCGAGCAGCCGGGGCAGAATCTGTCCCAAGAACCCAAACCCTCCTGCCAGCTCGCTCCGTCGCGCTTTGGCACCAGTCCTTTTGGCACCAGGGAGAACCAGGGAAGAGGAGCGTGACCTCTGCTGCATCTCCGGGAGGAGGGGGCTGTGGCACCTCCTCCCGCAAGCCTGCCAGGATGCCAAAGCAGACCCTCCTCCCTGCCACCCTGCCCCACTCAGGGCGGCACAGTCATTTTGCAAGACCTGGGCAATTTCAGGCCAATTTAAACAAGGTTTTGCCCCTACCCTTTCAAGTGACACTTCCCAGATGAATAAATAAATTCAGGAATAAATTGCTGTGACCCCTCACAGCAGATTGCTCGGGAAGCCAAGAAACACCTTCCACACAACTTCATTTACATGCGAATAAAGAATTCCCAACGGTGGGTGGGTCAGGAGAGCAGTGATTCAGCCCTTGAAAAACCACTCTGGCTTCTCCAGATGAGAGTGCAGCCCAGACACCACCCATCAGTGAGATGAAAGAGCTGGTGGCACAGAGTGCAACCCCAGCCACCCTTCATCCCCTGGTCTGCTCTCCCTGCTCCCAGCAGCCCACATTAGCGTGTGGGATGGAACGGGGCAGCACCAGCCATGGCACACCACATGCCAGACCTGAGCCCAGACCCCATCGCATCATCTCCCTGGCAGACTATGACCTGCCTGCTTAGTGCTCTTGGGATTTCTTTGCTTTCCTCAGCACCCATAGATCCCTCTAGTCTCATCTGTTTTCCCCTCAAAAAGCCAAGTCTAGTTGATGCTTTCAGCCCTGCCAGGGCCCTGCCTGCACCTGCCCAGCCCGGGCAGCAGCTCCACAGTCCCATAGACTTTGGAGGTGCCAAAGGGCTGATGCTATTCCAGAGGTCTCCAGTTTCAGCCCGACTCCCTCTTCCTAATGACAGCCACTTGGTAGCATGAGCAGGAATGTCTACCTGCCACCAGCCAGCTGAAAGCCACCCCCTGCTCCCAGGCAGAGCCACTGCCACTGCTTCCCAAGAACCATCCCTGCTGCCGGCTGCCCACCCACCCACAGCATCTCCAAAGCAGCTCAGCAGGCAGATGTAGGCAGAGAGCAGCAGCCACCTCACTGCCTCCTGGGGAAGAGGGCCTGGTGACAAGGCTGCACTGTGCCAGCACCCTCACTGGCTGTTGGAGACAGAGTCACATCTCAGCAGGGAACGGCTTTCCAGTCCCCTTCCTGACCAGGGACGGCCACATTGCCACGCAGCACCTTTGTGCCAGTACACACCAGCCCACAGGCTGTACAGGGTCCCCCGAGCCCAGCTCAGAGTACAGGCTCCCACCGCCAGTGACAGCTCAGCCACGCGGGAGCAAAGGGCACAGCCATGACAGGTCCTCACACCAGGATCCAGTGGCAAACCAGACAGCCCCTGAGCCAGAAACCGGCCGGCCACCAGCAACCCCACCCCGCATCAGCCTCCACTGGCTGCCCGCATCCCACCCACTGCTCCAGGAAAGGGCCTGTGGACGTTCACTGGCGGGTGTGGAAGTTCATTAAGGCTTCTTGCAGAACCAGCTTGCCCCCTCTGTCACATCAGGCAGCCCTGTAAAGCCAGGAATGTGCCTCTGCCAGGCAAAGACATCCCTTTTAAAAGGCGTGCTTGGGGCTGTCAGCAGAGCTTGGAGAACACGAGGAGTGGAGAGACAGGAAAGTTATGATATAGTGCTGCATCCAGGGCATTCAACTCTTCCAGCAAATGTCCAGCAAGAAGCACTGGCATTGGGCAGGAAAGAAAGCAGGTTGCTTAACATTCAGCCCACAACACAATGGCACATGGTGAACCAGCCCTGTGGATGCAGTGAAGGGTTTGATTCACCACCACAAGCAACCTCCCCATCCTCCAGCCCCCCAAGCAGTCACCCACACAGCTCCTTCCACACGGCAGGATGGCACTTGATCCAGACTTTCCAAGTGCCTTACAAACATCCAGCCTTGGGAAGGTCATAAAGCAAAGGGAACCAAGGGCACAACTTACCCAGGCAGGGTTGCGAACACCCTGAGGGACAGCCCTGGGTAGGGACATCTCAGCAGCACAGCCACCAACACCTCCCCAAACCCTTCTGCAGCACCCAGCCTTCCTGTAGCACCCCGCCTGCCCAACTGAACACAGCCACCACCTCAGAAGCACCAAAGGTGCCCAGGCTCCACTGGTGCAACTATACCAGAGGGGAAATGCGCTCCCCCAGTGTTTCCCAGCCAGCCCACCCTGCACCTACAGTCCCCTGCCCAGCCAAGGTGCTGCACACGAGCCACAGGGTGCAGGAGCCTTGGGGCTCCCCACTTTTGGCCCCGCTTTGGTGCAAAATGGCAGAACCAGACAGGGAAGCAGCACTGAGGCGGAAACCCCAAACAAAAGGCTCAACAGAGCTTCAAGACAACTTCCTTCCCCAGGGTGAGCGTGTCAGCGATCTTGGGCAGAGGAACCCCAAATCAGGATTCAGTGATGCCCAGAGACACCCTGGGGTGTCCTTCTGCCCCGGGACAGTGTGGTGTGGCCAGCAGGGCGGCAGGACCTCCCACTGTGCTGCCTGGGGAGGATGCAGGCGATGCTGGAGCAGACAGGCAGTGGTGCAGGGCGTAGTACCCAGAAAGCACCACCTCTGCTGGTTGCTTAGCAACCAGCATCCCTCAGGAGCCACCTTGCCCACAAGCCCCTGCCAGCAGCGCCAGCTCTGCTGCAGCGACTCTGGCAGCAGAGGTGAGACAAGAAACCTCCATCAGCTTCCCCCTTCCCCAGGAGCACCGGGGCCTGGCTGTGCCAGGACGTGCTCCGCTGCCAGCTGTCCCTGCATCCCCCCGACCCCCAGCCCTGCCACAGACCCACGGCCTGCGGGAAAGGCAACAACGCTTTGAGATGAGACAGACCTCTCACCCCAAGTCCAGTTGCTGCCTCCAGAAGTTGACAAGGAAAAGGACAAATGGGAATCGCTTCACTCCGTCTGGGCCTATCTCAAGCAGCTGGTTGGGTATGAGCATCTCCCACAGCACCACACAACCTGACTTCCCAGGGACACCGAGCCATCTGAGCCCCAGCTCTGGTCAGCATCATCCTCCCCAGCTCAGCTCCCTCCGAGCAAATCCCCAAGCTGCAAAAGACAAATCATGAGCCTCAGTACTGCTGAGTTGCTTGCCACCTGATAGATGCCAATGTACTTGGGAAAACCCTTCCAAATATCTCAAAATTCCTTTGGCAGGGAAGAACATGCTACAGGTTTCAAGGAAGAGAAGCGATAGGTCAAAGTGAAACAGGTAGGAGCTGCAGTTCAAGGAAGAGAATTGTTCTTGCAAATGTTCTTTTGGACACTGCCTGCAATTCACGCTGCTGTTCATAGAATCACAGAAGGGTAGGGTTTGGAAGGGACCTCTGGAGATCATCAAGTCCAACCACTCTGCTAAAGCGGGTTCACGTAGAGCAGGTTGCACAGGATCACATTCACCTCACTTCTGAGTGAAGACAGATTAGCTGCTGGAAAGAGGAGCAGGAAATTGCTGTTTTAACCATGGAAAATCAAGACTGGAAAACAGACCTTCTGAGGCTTCCTTAAAGTATCCCCAGCACCAGTGTCTCTACCAAAGGTCCAACTTCTCATGGGTCAGAGCTAGAGAGCAAACCAAGCTTTTCCTTCAACTTGGCACCTGAAAATTTGATTAATCAGTGCTGCAAGAAATCAATGTGACCACAAGCACATTGTCCCAAAGTCTCCTTAAAAAGCTGAGGGGCTTCCCCAGGCCTTCAGCCCTGCAGTAACAGCCTCCTTGCAGCTTGGCACTGCAGAAGGCAAAGGCCCCAGGCATTAAAGCAGCCCAAGATACCTGCAGTTGGGTCTCTGGAGGCTGCTCTCCCAAAGGCACACACCCCTGCCCAGCGCCGAGCCGGATGGCTGAGGAGATGCTACTGCCCCAGCTCGCTCACTGGCATCGTGAAAAACAAAGTTTTTTCAGTGAAGCAGAGCAGAATATCTTTGGTGGGTAGCTGGGGTGAGGTTTTTCAAGATACAGGAAGGAGATACTTAATGCAACAAATTGACAACTATTATAAGGGTTTTAAAGCAAACAAACCAACCCCCAAACCACGCTCTTCCTTGAACACGCACTTAATAAGGGGCCAGAGGCCGGATCAAAGGCACCATCAGGGCCAGGGCAGCACCCAGGAGCCCCTAGGAGGTTGCTGTGCCCACACCAGGCTCCCCGGGGCACGCGGGCAGCCGGCTTCTGCTAGGGACCGAGCTGCTGCCAGCTCTCTGAGCAGGGGCTTGCTCTGGTCCTGAGACCACAAACGATGCCACCGCTTGGGAGTTAGTCCATTTGCTCTGTATTATTCCCAAGCACAAATCTAAATATTCTGGGGTTCCCTCCCCTTTCAGCTGCCAGTTGAAGTCTGATTTACCCCTCAGGCATGGGCAGGTCTCTGCCAGTCTCAGGCAGCAGCACCCCACTGCCTGCCAGCAGGGGAGGGGGGCAGGTCCACTCCTGCTGCCTGGACCCACACCTGCCCACACTGTGCCCGCAGACCACACGTAGGAATCCAGCCCAGGCAGGACACCAAGTTTGCCACTTAATTTTAACCATTTTCATTTCTGTCACTGCTCCACTTCCACCTGACCAGATGCCAATCCTGCCAGAGGGGTGGCAGGAACCAGAGGCACAGATACAGTCTTGACGAATAGCTGCCCAAACCCAGGCCAGGATCAAAACTGGGTGAGATGCACAGAGATCCCCAGCTCCCACTGCAGAACAGCTCCAGCCTGGTGTTCCCCCATCCAGCATCCTCCAGTGCTCACCTCAGGGGTTACCCACCACACCAGACGGCCTCCCAGGCACAAGGCAGACATTTTCCAATAAGCAAATACTGCTGGTTTTCCCTCGCTCTCCCCCAGTCCTTCCATTTTACCTCCTGGACAATCCTGAGCAGTTGTTTTTCCTGGCTGGTTAATCTCTCTCCATCTCCCAGAGGATGTACGCTTCATGCCTGCAGAAGCTCATCTAGCTTTGGTGTGTCTCAAATTGTACCCACAGGCAGGTACTCAGGGAAATTCATCAATTAAATGACAAGAGAAGGAAGGGCTGGAGGAGAAGTTTAAAAAAAAAAACCAACCAAAACAACATGGGGGTGGGAGGGAAGAACACCTGAATGAAAACATCTCCTCCCCATCACACCCAAGGGCAGAGCCCCAGGGTGAGCAGAACCCATGGTAACCACCAGTGCTTCCTGCTTTTGTGCTCAAAGAAAGGTCCCAATCTAGGCACTCCGGGCACAAAAACCTGCTCCTGGCACAGGAGGGTGCTGTGGCTGCCTGAACGCAGGAAGCAGGGACCCCATCACTGCAGTCGAACTGGCCCTGCAATGGCAGAACCCAATGGAGAAATTTCTGTGCAGGTGGTGCTGGACACAAGCAGCTGGCAGAGGCAGCAGTGCTCCCTGGCACACAACTTGTGCCAACCAGACCGGGGCACAGGCCGGCACAGCTCCTGTCCTCCCAACTAAACTGGGGGGGCAGCCTCAGTCAGGACTGGGGATGCCAAGCCAGCAGTGGCTCCTAGGCAGATCTGGGCTCAGCCAGGTCCATCCCAGCCTGACCCTTCTTTCCCACACAGCCCAGTCTGGCAGCAGAGCTGCTGGGCATGGAGCAGTGACACCACAGTTGCCACAAGAATGAGGCTCCAGAACTCTCACCTTGGCATGAGGGGAACAAGACAGATGCCTCTTATACCTGGCAGGCATCTCTGATGGGTTTACCACTTCCCACCGTGGCCTCTGGACAGCAGGCAGGACACCCATCAGGAAGGTGCAGGCCGGGAACAGTGCAGGCAGCTGCTGGAAGATGCCCAGGGCTGGGTGTGCGGGACGACTGCACAGCAGTCTTGCCTAGAAGAGGCGTTGGATGGGTGACAACCATGTGGGGACAAAGGCAGGGCTGTATCCCTGGCACAAATATGCTGCACCTATCCCTGGGCTGCCACAGTGCTGCGTGACACTGCTCCCTGGTGACTCCTCAGGGACCTGAAGGTGGTCATGATAGATGCCATCTAGAACAGGAGAAAAGTCTACACTTTGCAAGAGATGTGGCTTCCCATTTTGGTCACCAGGTAGCCGAGCCAAGTGGCAGCAAGGCCACTTGCCACCCCAGACAGCCTCTCACCCCCCACCAGCATCACCCCACCGGGGCCAGCACAAGGCACTCACTTGGAGATGGGTCTGAAGCACAGGTCCCTGATCCATGCCAGAAGCACCCCTGTTTGTCCAGCTCTCCCCAGCCTGCCCTGGCTTCAAGGCATCCATCCAGGGCACTGGTGTGGCCACAGCCACCAGGAACCACTGGTGTGGGGACTATCACCAGTGCCTCTTATGACGAGGCAGCACACACACTGCTCAGCACTGTGTCCCCTGCAACAGCATCAGGGACAGCCCCTGGGGCTGGGCTGTCACTGGTGGCAGTAAAGGGGTGAGATGGCATCCAGCATGTCTGAACAGCTCCGTCTCCCCGGCAACCTGGGTACCAGCACCTTCTTAATTGCAGCCAAGCAGTCTTGTGCAGCAAAAGTCATGCTGAATCCAGACCATGGCTGCCCTCTCATTCCCTTGACCTCCTGCCCTTTGCATCCAAAATTCATCATTAAAACATAATCTTGCTGCAAGGAGCAAGAAGCATCATGTCAGGGTCGTGGGGAGCAGCAGCGCTCCTGCTCACCCTGCCAGCCACCACCACTATGGTGTTTACTGGGCACCACTGGGCTTTTGGCTGGAGGAAAGTGGGATCTGTAGAGCAGCTGCATGCAGAGTGATGGACACCATCTCAATCCCAGCTACCTCAAATGGCCTGGGCCATTACACGTATAGGGGAGCAGGACAAGCACCCTCCAGGTGACACCAGTGGCAAGGAGAGCCAACTTCACTCTCCATCCAGCATGTTCAGTGGCATCAGAGGCTCCAAAAGCTCCTCACCACAGCACAAAGCTCCCTCCAGTGCCTCACCATCTTCTCCATTGCAAGCATCCTGCCTTCTTTGTAAATGGGGAAGGACACAAGTCACATCCTGAGCCCCCAGGCAGCATATGGTTCCGTAAAGAACTGGCCCTTTCCAGCAGTGCCACAGTAGAGAAAATCCCAGCCATGCTGGCTGAGATGCTGAACGCAGAGGCACGGCAAGCATCTCCAGCCCCCACGGAAGGAGCCTCCTGGGAAGGCATATGAGCCCCAGCACCCTGGACGGGCCTGAGCCTGGCAAGCTGCAATGAGGGGAACAGATCATGCCCCACAGAGCCTGCTGGCATCCCACTGAGCAGCTCTCAGCACCTGCTCTCCTAGTTGCTGAGGATGGGAAGTGGCCCAAACACTGTTTAACCCCTTCATCAACAAGCAGAAAAGCCAAGAACGTAAAACCAAAAACCTCTGTCCCAGAATAAAGGAGAGAGCAGCAAGGGCTGTGAGGGAGCCAGACTGGAAGAAGTCCAGAGAGGTGTCACTACCAGCACCT
Organism: Actenoides lindsayi; assembly: GCA_025331215.1. NCBI lineage: Eukaryota > Metazoa > Chordata > Aves > Coraciiformes > Alcedinidae > Actenoides > Actenoides lindsayi. Next base: position 11,799 of record WTSP01001668.1, on the reverse strand, counting down.
CTCTCTTGGAAGATGATGCCCTGGAGCACACCTATGTCAGGGCTGGGTGCTCTTGTGCCCATGGTCCAGCCTCCACAACCACCCTCAGGGGCAAGTCCTGCAGATCCCCTACCCCACAGCGCGTGTGCTCAGACACTCTACAGCTTCACATCCCTTGGGTCAGGCTGTGCCACCACAGCTGCTGCAACTCCAGTCCCGGATGGTGAGTGCTCCTCTGCAGGGATCTGAGAGCACACAACTCTTGCTATCTACCCAGCCCTGGTGGGATCACCAGTTTAGCAAGGCAGGACCCCACCCCAGCCCTTGACACCCTTGGCCAAAGCCAGTGGTGAGGATGGTGCGTTATGCGGGAACAGAGTTC
>WTSP01001668.1:0-11338 GCA_025331215.1 Actenoides lindsayi | reverse complement strand
TTCTCCACCTCACTGACCTGCTGAGCACTCGAGTGAGGCACGGCCACTGGAGTGGCAAAGCTGCATCTTCCAGGGAAAGCCCCATCTCCTGCTGCTCGAGCAGACAGTGCTGCCTGTCAAAGGTGGAGGAACAGCAAGATCACAGCTCTTGGATAGAGAAGCCAGGCAGAGGAGGTCAGAGACGGGTGGGCGTCCCAGCTCACCCCAGCTGCAACACTCCCATACATGGGAGGCCCAGCTCCTGACACGACACAGAAGAGGTTAAAAGCATCAGCCGAAGCAAGCAGGGTGTTTGGCCAGAAGCCAGCCTGTCCCGGGCTGAGTTTGAGGGAGCTGGCAGCTCTCAGCAGCCTCCAGGGTGTGCATTGCCACATACCGCAAACCTGTTTGCTCAGCCCAGGCCAGAGCAGCTGGGATGGCACAGAGCAAGCTTCCTTGACCAAGGCGTGTCTGGCAGCGAGGATGGGCCCCAAATCAAGAGGAAAGTGCAGCAACAGCCCGGAGCCAGGGCGGGGGGAGCAGGGACAGCACTGCCCCAGCACCCGCCACAGCCAGACGGACACTGCCAGGGAGCGAACACCCGCGCCCGGCAGAGCTGCCAGCTCCTCTGTGCCAGGGGCCCAGCACTGCTGCTGGAGGAAAACTGAAGCACATGGCAATGCAGGATCACATGGAATCCACCACTGAAAATGGGCCTGTACCTCTGCCCCCACCAGTTCCAAAACTGGTCTTCCAGCACCCAAAATCTTCAGCATATAGACGGGACAAGAAACCCTGCCATTCTTCTTCCTTTCCCTACAGACCTGTGACATAAGGAAAAACTTCTCTGCTGTGAGGGTGACAGAGCCTGGCCCAGGCTGCCCAGAGAGGCTGTAGAGTCTCCTTCTCTGGAGACTTTCCAGCCCCCCTTGGATCTGTTCCTGTGTGACCTGCTCTGGCAGGGGTGTTGGACTCGATCTCCAGAGGTCCCTTCCAACCCCTACCATTCTGTGATTCCATGACACTGGACAGGGGTGGAGCCGGCATATTGCCAGACCCACGAAGAACCTTCCTGGAGGGATGATCTTCTAGCACCACTGGTGAGAAACCACTCATAAAAAGTAACGAGCTGCCCTGTTCAGAGCCAGAGACCCCTCCAGCCCCAAGGGGTGTGCTGCAGCAGCCCATCACAGCCCTCGGCAAGGACACAAGCCCCTGCTCCCACCCCGGGCACTACCTGCCTCTCTGCCCTTTGCCTCGTGTGGGCAGGAGCCAAAGCCCGGCAGGCAGCAGGGTGCCGTGGAAGCTGAGAGCCTCGCGGTGCGCGGAGCAGGCTGCCGCCCGCTCCCATCACCTGGGATGGAGCCAGGACAGTGGGGAGCAGCCATGGAGCTCCTCGGCCCCAGCCTCCAGCTGATGACACCTTCCTCCCATCTTGGGCCCAGAGTGAGGGTAATGCTGCTGCACTGCTCCCTGCCCAGGCTCACCTTGCGGGTCAGGGAGCGAAAGCAGGAGCGAACGTTGTCCTCCCAGCTACCCCTGGCTGCACACCGTCTGCAGGACGCGCAGAAGTGGCTCACATCTGGTTTCACATGGGTGGCACCATCCAAACTGGGGCCCTGAAGCAGAGAAGCCTGCCCAGCTGGAGGGACCCCAAGGGGTCTCTGAGGTCTGGACTATGAACCCTTGACTCTTTCAGTATCCCAGCAATTTAATCCCAGCAGCTCAGACCTGTCACTGTCCTCTCCCATCCGTCACTCCCAGTTGGCTGGAGGTGCCAGCCTCCTGGGAACACAACTCAGGCCGGCCATGCCCAGCCCCTGTGAGCCTGGGGACATACGTCCTGGGCTCAGATCCACACCCAGCAAAACACAGTGCCTTCCTCAAATCCCCTGCACAAAAGAGCGTGTGGAAACTCAGCATGAAGTGAGACATCCCAAAGTCACTCCATCAGCAGGCAAAGACTCAGGCAGCCAGTAGGAACCTTTCTGTTGGCAAAGGGGCCATGGCCCAACTCCTAACTAAACCAGGAAAAAATCCCAACACATAAAGAAAGTCAGAACAAGCCCAAGACCAGCAGGTTTTTGTGCTTTGGTGGTAGCAGGTTTTCAGATTTTCAGTCCTGCTGGGGGTTTCTGGCAGACAACCCTCCCTGCAGCACCAGCTCTGTGCCGAGCAACCCTTTCTACGCTACAAAACCCACTCAGCCTTATGTGCTATCTGGAAAGGAGAATAAAAGCTTTCAGGATAAACTCACACTGCTTCCAGGGGCTTCTCTCAGCACTCTGCTCGGGCACAATTCAGAACCTGCAAAGAAGAAATGATATTTGATTAAAAAGAAAAGAAAAAACCCGAACCCTTCCCAGAGATGATGGTGAGTGCACAGAAGGACATTAGCCAGGCACTTCATCACAAGATGGTGCCTGCATGGCTCGAGCACCGTGCTGAGACTCCAAACCAGTCTGCTTGCTGGAGGATGTAAGCTCCAGGTTACGTTAGATGCTGCTTTACTCTCGGAAAGACTGATGTGAAAACAACACCTTCTCCCGCAGTCAGCCTGCCCGCTGTGTGCGTTGTGAGCCAGCTCTGCTCATTTAGTGATAAAAGCAAATATTTACTAGAGGCAGTGCTGCAGAACCAACACACCTCTGCGAAGTGAAACAGATACCCTCCTGGCTCGCACTGCCAGGCTCTACCCAAGTTCTTCTTTCAGGGCCATCTGTGCCACCCCATTGTCACCCGTTCCTCCAGCTCACCGGTGCGGCCCCTGTGGCAATGCCAAGGGCAACATCTGGTCTGCAGGCCTTGTATCCTGGGTAATGATGCAGGTCAGCAGTGCAGGACCCACAGGAGCCAGCTCCATTCACCCACCCATGGAGCGGCCAGCAGCTCTGGCACACCAGAAGGAAAATTGGCAGTTTTAATAGAAACAGCCCAATCCTGCAACAGCATTTTCAGGACCACTTTTCAGATGACAACTGGGGGAGGAGAAATTGCCCAGCAGGCACTACATTTACATGAAGCAGGAAGCACAGTCTCACAGCACAGAAGGATACCTTCTGCTTTTCCAAGGGTTTATTTTCAAACATACCTGCAATAGCCAAAGACCACCCTCTCGTAAGCCCAGAAGCAAAGCAGGCAGGATGACCCGCCTGTGCAAAGCGCCCACCCCTCCCACGGATTCAGCAAAACCCTTCACAAGCAGACATCAGCTGTGTGTAGCCTGACACAGCCTGCCCTGAGCAACACCGACCCACAGCAGCTTTCCCAAGAGCTCGCTCAGGGCATAAAAGCTGCTCCACTTCCCATTTGGACCGAGTCCCCAAGCAGCACGGCAACACGCAGTGACTGGCCCGCAGCTACCTCAGGAGGCTCTGGCCATTCCCACCCAGACAAGGACAAGATCTGCTGCTGTCATCCCCCCTCCCCCGGTGGAAAAACTGATGCAATATGGCCGGGAGCTTCAGCACCTCAATGAAATAAAATCACCTTTGAGCAGAGAGAAATTGCATCCCCAAATGATTTTCATGAGAGGTACAGAAGGAGGAGGGAGTTACAGCCACCATCACGTGTGTGGTCCTGTCCCAGCTTTCTGCCGCCATCACACAAGAGAAAGCACGAGCAGGATGTCATCGTGCACTGGTGCTGGGCATGATCTCAAACACTCTGTCTACCAGGGACAGATTCCTTTGCAGCCATCATGTAGACTGGTTTTACTCGCTCAGCTGTCTCGCTGTGCAGGGAACAGGGCTGGGATGCAACGCAGGGCACCCCTGTACCTGACCAGCTGGCACCAGCACCGGCTGCATTCGCAGCCCCAGGTCCCCCCACCCACATGCACCATGGGGCCAGTGTCACAGGGCCTGGACACCTCCATGCCAGCACCTGGCACAGGAGCTGAATTCTCACTGGTCTCCGAAACTTGGAACTGGCATTTTTCTGACCCACTTCTAATTGCATAGAGAGCCTGCGCTGCCCATGGACCAAGGGATGCCACTGTCCCATGCCAGTACCTACATGCCCACACCCCTCAAACCCAAAGCCCATGACAGAGCTCTCCCTCCCCTAGCCCCTCTTCTGGTGCAGATACCACCATCCAGAGGCTTTAACGAGCCAAAGGAGAGAAAGAGCCCCGTCAGAAGAGCTCTGCCTTCACCCAGCGACAGGACACGTGGGTGCCCTAACGGGCCCAGCTGATCCAAGGAACAGACTCCCATACCAGCAGCTCCTGCTCCCACCCGCAGATGGTTGCACTAAGTCATGGAGATCTGTGGGGCTCTCTCACCTCTTCAGCGCAGCCTCTGTGGCTCTGCTCCTATTCTGCCAAGCTCAGCGGATTTTGTGGGGGCCCGGTGCTGCTCCCTTGTCCATACACTTGGCTTTCTCCCATCCCAGCTGAAGGGTGAGTCAAGAGATGCACAGCGGAGCCGGGCAGGCAGATGTAGAGCCAGGCACAAGAGCAGCCAGTGTTTGATAGACCTAGAAGAAGGGGTATCATGCCAGTGGCCACAGCACCCAGGGCTCGCCAGGGCTGCACCGTGCTCCTCCTGCAAGGGAGGATGCAGTCGCCAAAGGCAGGGCATGGCACCCAGCGCTCCCCAATCTGCCTGTGTTAGTGCTGCCAAACAAAGCCCCTGCACTCCCCATCAGACGCTGACCGTCCCTCCTTCCCGCTGTCTGCTCTACGAAGCAGCGTTCACCAGGGGTGGCTGCAGCGCGGCAGGCTCTGAGCTGTTTTGGGATCTGAGCTACTGCACCAATTAGTATCATATTAACGAAGAGTTCTGAGATTACAGGCAGCAGGGAGCAAGACCCTCCCCCAACCCGCTCATGTCTGCCCGCGAACAAGCAGCTCCCCATAAGACACCTAGCAGAAATCCAGGCTAGACTGCATCGGGATCTCCTGCCATGCAGCTCTGCCCGGCACCAGGCCAGCGTGTACACCACCTCAGCCACAGCCAGTGCCCCGGGCTTCAGAGCATCCCACAGTGACCCACATTGTCACAACATCGTCATCGCAATCGCACAGCCTGACCCTGATGGGGTGAGCCTGAGTGCTGGCGGTGGAGGCAGGAGCTGGGACACCAACCACGGCCAGACAAAGGCTACGGTGCACGCAAGGGGCAGATCCTGGGCAGCGCTGCTGGCAGGCTCAACCACTGGCTGGGATAGGAGGGAGCCATGTGCTGAGCCCAGCTCACTCGAACCTAGGCCAGCACTTTGCAAAGATGTTGATGGGCCCAACAAGATCAAGGAAAGGGACAAAGATTCATACTGTCCCCTTCACATGTCCACCAGAGAAGGAACATATACAGGGCAGGGCAGCTTAGCCGAGCACGAAGCACGAGCAGAGAAAGGTCCAGCTGTGTGCAGCTCTACCCTGCACTGGGATCACATCAGCTCTGGTGAGCTGAGAGGGAACAGCCCAGCCAGGGCTCGCTCAGCGGGACATGACCATGGACCACAACACCATGGGTTTTCCAGTTCCAACCCCCATACCGTGGGCAGGGACACCCCCCACTAGAGCAGGTTGCTCAGAGCCCCATCAGCCTGGCCTTAAAAACTTCCAGGGATGGGGCTTCCACCACCTCTCTGGGCAACCTGTTCCAGTGTCTCAACACCCTCATGGGGAAGAACTTCTTCCTAATGTCTAAACTGAATCTACCCACCTCTAGTTTTAATCCATTCCCTCTAGTCCTACCACTACCCGATATCCAAAAAGTCCCTCCCCAGCTTTTCTGAAGGCTCCCTTCAGATACTGAAAGGCCACAATAAGGTCTTCCCAGAGCCTTCTCTTTTCCAGACTGAACAACCCCAACTCTCTCAGTCTGTCCTCACAGGCAAGGTGCTCCAGCCCACTGATCATCTTTGTGGCCCTTCTTTGGACATGTTTCCATATCTTTCCTGTACCAGGGGCTCCAGAACTGGATGCTGTACTCCAGGTGGGTCTCACGAGAGTGGAGTAGAGGGGGGCATTCCCCACACCCAAGTTCACCATCAACGCTGCGTTTGTATTCTTGTCAAAAATTGCACCTTCCCATAGTGAGCAGCTGACCCAGCTGTGTGACCAGCCCTTAGGCCTTCACATGGCACCACTCGCCCACTCTGAGATCTTTCCCACATCCCTCTCATCACCAGCAAAGCAGAGACCCAAAGCTTTGCCAGGTGCCACGCCATCCCATGCTCAGCAGGAGCTCCTGCCAACAGAACCGCTACCAGATCAACAGTGCACCTAACTAGAACATTTCATTGCTTCTCATACACAGGGGTACTGCTTCCCCAATAGGATCATTAAGCAGAAAAACTTGCAGGACCCCTCCCAGCGTGGCTGGGTGATGGCCCCACGTGGCTGGGCAGGAGGAGGATGTGAAGGGCTGGTCCATCCCCAGCTCTGCCCTGCAGCCAGTCACGGGATGCACCTGCTTGCCTCTGGCCCGGCCAGGGTGACTTTCTGCTGGCACTCACCCCAGCAAGTACGATTAGCTGATTACAAAGGGGAATGTGTCATTTAAAATGCACAATCAGACTTCCCGGCCCTTCTGCCCGTAACAAAATGTCTCGTGAAATGGCTCACTCTGTTTTCCCATAGAAACGGGTTTCCCTTCAAAAGCCTGATACGAGGAGAGGGGGGGGTGGAAAGAAAAGGCAAAGCTAAAAATATCTTCTGACAGATACTACGACAGCAATGGATCCACAGGAAAATGAGATAGGAAGGGGGGCTGCGAAGGTGTTAAGATCCTGTTTAATCTTTCCCCAGCCACCTAAAAAATCCACCGAAGGCAGAAACGATACCTCAACATTTCCTTTGTGCAAGAGATGACTCCACCCTGTGTTTTCCTCTCCATCTGATTCTCGGGGAAGGATACCAGCACACATCCCCGCCGTGCTGCCAGGCAGCGAGCAGGGCCCCGGCAGTGGGTTAGTAGGAGCAGAGGGAGGAAGGAGCTGGTGGGTGGAACCTGGCAGCAGGGCTGGGCTGTGAATCCTCATTCAGTATTGCCTCAAATGCAGGATGTGTTTTACACCAGCACGGCACCTGGGCCCGCTTTCCACCTCATCCCCAGTGCCTTGCAAAGGAGCATCAGTCTTTGGAAACAAGAAGGGGTCAGGGCAGCGAAGCCCAGCGAGGTGGCTGCAGGGTCCAATTATTGCTGCTGAGCAGAGGGCAGGATTCTGAAAGGGGGATGGAGCAGATACTAAACTGCTACCACATTTCATCTCCACAAAGAGACCAAGTTGCCGAGTAAAACTGCTGACCTGCTGGCAACTGCAGATCTGCAGCTTCAGCCTCATTTGTCTCGTGTTTTGAGGACAATAGGGTCAGCCCAGTCTCCTCTCTGTGCTGTCATCACACTGGACCCGGGATGCTGCTTATCCAGACTCAGCTGCTCCTGGACACAGCAGCTCCCGCACAGGGCAGCTCCAGCCTGGGGCACTGCTGAGCCCCCAGAGGAACTGGTATTGCCCTCCAAAGGGCAAAAAACAGACAATAAACAGAAGATGGAAAGAAATTCCTCTTTCAGAGCATTATCATCCAGATTTTAAGGCTCTGTCTGCTACTCCCACCCTCCCAGACAGCAAACCTGGGAGTGTCCGTGAGCCTGCACATGGGCCTGCACACACCATAGACAGGGCACTGACTGATTCTCAGCTTCAATTCAGAGCACCTTCAGCTGTGTACAGGGACAAGCAGACATGAAGTGCTTGTACCAAATCACCCACTTAGGGCTCTGGGATGACTGGCCCTTCCCACACACTCCCATGGCTCCCTAGCTAGAGCAAGGAAAGCAAACCTTGGCTCCTGTCCCAGTTGTACAAAAGCTCTGCCCAACAGCTCTCAGTACAGATGCCTCCCCAAACAATTCACCCCCTTGGAGCAAGGCAGGGCAGAGGGAACAACTACCATCCAAGACAAGGGACATCCATGGACCCTGGGCCCAATATCCCACTCTGCACCAAGGGCATGCTGTGCAGACAGAAGAGCTGCTGCAGAAAGCTGCCACCGCTTCCATGGTGGAAGGTGTTGTTGCCCAGATCTCCTCCTCTTCCCTTTAAGGCACAATTAGGTCCTGGACAACCCACAAGCTTTCACCCAAGGGCTGGGAGGAGAGGAGAGGTGGATTTGCGGCCACAAGGAAATACTGCCACATGTACTCATCAAAGACGGACTCGTCCCACCAAGCTTCCCAACTCCTGTAATCCAGACAAGGTGACATGCATGACAAAGACTGGTTCACTCAGCAAGCTGCCCCACTGCCTGCAGTGATGCTCAACTTTATAGACCCAAATGGCACAGGGCAGGTGCTGGAAGGGAGCTCCCAAAGGAGACTCTCCATCAGCTCCCACAAATACACACAATTCATTCCAGGTTCAAGGGACAGCACGAGCCAACAGTGACTGTGAGTCCCGGCTCAAACCCCGATGTCAGGACCAGCCCTCCACTCGCAGGTCTCCCCAGCGCAATGGCCCCGGCTGTGACAAATCCAAACCTGCTGACTCAGAGCCACCCGACTGCTCTAATGAGAACAATAAGCCACAGAGCCATCACTGTCACAGCCTCAGCGCAAGCACATTCTCAGATGCCGTATGAGAGTCGTCTATTCGTAGCTGCGCAAGTCTTCCTGTACAGGAGCTTCCAGCAACCAGAGGCTCAGGAACCTCTGCTGTTGCACATTTCTTCTTTTCCATCTACGCTTAAAACAGAGCCTCAGACTCGGCTCAGACCTCCAAGTGACAGGCACCACATCACAGTCTACTATACAGCTACACACAGGCCTTACGGACTCCCACGCTGCTCTGCCGCAAATCTTAAGCCCGTCCCCAGCCCAGCTCCTCACACGCACTCGTTTCCCCAGCGCTATCCCAGCTGCCCGAGGCGACAGGGAAACATCCCCAGTCCACGGCCAGATAAAATTAAGGCAAAGGACACTCAAGTGATGTCTGCAGAACTGGGCAGGAAACTCGGAAAAAGGCCGGGAACAGCCAAGCCTACCCCCTGCCCTTTAACCAACAGGTCATTCTCTGCAGCTTCCTAATTTAGAAATACTAATTAGCTATGGGAAAGATTTCTTATTTTAGGGACAAAATTAATCAGGCACCTGACTGGTCGGTCTGCGTGTCTCTTGGAAAGCTCCTCTAGCAATGCAGAAGTAACCAGCAGTACCAGAGCAAGGAGCAAGGCAGGCAGCAGAGTGACACTGGAGTCATACACGGGATGACGGCTCAATGCAGCCAGCTGAAAGCAGGAAAGGTTGTTCTGTAAATCAATGAGAGATCCAGCTCCTCACCAGGACCAAGATCATCAGCCAGAACTTAACGAGGAGCTCAGCTGCCTGGGGAAAGAAAACTGATTTTTAAGCTATTCCTTGTTCTACACTGCAGAGACTTCTTCAACCTACCCAGACGCCTCTCCTGGCCACCCATAAACTACATGCCAGAATACATTTGCCCTGGAAGGTTGATGTGGTGGTGGCAACCATGGCAGTAGCCCAGGAAAGGAGGCCCAGCAAGCTCTGTGCCTGCACTGGACTGGAAAGGTACCAAAATCTTCACCCTGCACAAGCCAGGAATACAGGCTGGCTTCTACACCCGTGCTTTTTGATTAGAAATAGAACACTGGCTTCCAAAAGCCTTCTTTAGAAGCTTCCTCCAAAACAAAACATCCGCCCCTGAGAACTTTGGAAAATGCCAATTTCTCAAAAATTGGTAAAAAAATAAAAATTCTGGACAGTTCTAGCTACAACATCAACAAGCAACCAAAACAGCTGAGGAAGAAGACATCACCTGCAGCCAAAGCCAGCCTACTGTCAGCACAAACACAGGCTCTGCAGCAAACCCAGAGCTGATTCACCACCTCCAAGACACATCATAACCCTGTAGCCCAGTCCAAAGTCCAGGGTCTTCATCAAGAGCACAGCTCTGAGCACCCCAGGGAGGCCCATACAAACAGGCTCCATGCCTACCAAGCCAGGCTCTAACCCAAATACCATTGAAGAGTAATTCTCTTCTTGCAAGGATCATCGCCCAAACTCAAGCCTTCCCTCAACTTCAAATTTGCTTGACTGCAACAAGGGCATGCATCTGAAGGCCACTGGGACAGCTCTCCAGCCCACGCAGCCCTGGTCAAAGGGATCCGACACATGCGGAGTCCTCCAGGAAGCCACAAAGGATGCAGAGATCTGCAAGGCAGCCTGAAAGAGCAGACCTCGACAACAACATGCTTCCCACAGCTCAAGTTGTTCGAAAGCAAAAATCGCCTCGGACAAGTCTAGCACGAGAAAGGTGGAGGGAAAGTGGTGGTTACGTGCAGGAAGGAGACCAATACATGGGCTGGTCTCTCCAGGGATGCTGGAGAAGCCACACCTCATCCACAGCAGCGGAGAGGGGCCTGATCAGGAGTCACCTCACACCATCTACAGCTGAATCAAACAGCCTTTTTTATCGCCTGCTCCCGCAACACATTGTGCATACTCAACCACGCATACCCAGACCATTGTTTGTCCACAGAAGGGTCCCCATCATAACACGCTGAAGGCCGGGCACGCCGGAGGGAAACAATACCACGGCAGAAACAAGAGAAACAGCGATTCGTACAGCAACTGCCGATAGAGAAAAGGGCCACGCAGGTCCTCTAGTACAATCTCCCGGGTAACCAGCCTATGGAGAAAATGCTGAGCTCAAGGATACCTCCAGAACCCACCTCCTGCCATATGACAATACTCCAAAAATAACCACAGAAATATGCGAGGACTCATTCCAAGTTGTTCCTGGCTCTCTCTACATTCTCCCTCTAATGTAAATCTTCTCCCTGAAATCACAGCCCGGCAGCTAAACGCTATTACGACAACGCGCAGCTCGGGGCGACGGATGCCTGGGGCTGGCTCATCCCGCTGCAAGGATCCGGCTCTGGCGCCGCTGCCCCGCACTCCGCGTTCCCCCTTCGCGGGCGGGAGGCGCGGCCCCCGCTCCCCCCCGCGCCCGGCTGGACCCCCGCGGGGAGCCGCGCCCCGACCGCCCGGCGGGCAGGGAAGGCAGAGCACGGCGCGGGATGCGCTGCCCGCGCCCGCTCCCGCTCCCTCCCCTTCCCTCTCCCCCTTCCTCCCGCCCGCCCGCCGCTGCCGAGGAGGGCAGGCCCGGCTCGGGAAAGCTCTCCAAGCGGCGGGGCTGCGCCTGCCTGCAGCCCGGCCTGCCTCTCCCCTGCCGGCAGCGCACCTGGGGCCGCCGGCGCTGCCGAGACCCGCTCCCCCCGAGCCCGGGTGCTCACCTCGGCTGGGCTGGGCTCAGCCCGCTCCGCCACCGCCTCCCGGGCGCGGCCCACGCCGCAGCGGCTGCCACCCGCCGCGCCTGCCTGCGGCCGCCC
>WTSP01001666.1:0-13673 GCA_025331215.1 Actenoides lindsayi | reverse complement strand
GGGGGGGGGGGGGGGGGGGGGCCGCAACCCGGGGCCGGGGGGGGGGGGGGGCGGGGTTTGCCCCGGCCAGGCGCCGGCGGGCCCGCGGGGGTGACGGGCTGCCCGCCCGGGCCTTGTGTTGCAGACGCGGATGCAGAGCCTGCAGCCGGAGCCCGCCGCCCGCTACCGGAACGTGCTGGAGGCCCTGTGGCGCATCGCCCGTACCGAGGGCGTCTGGCGGCCCATGCGGGGCATGAACATCACGGCCACCGGTGCCGGCCCGGCCCACGCCCTCTACTTCGCCTGCTACGAAAAGTTAAAAAAGACGCTGAGCGACGTTATCCACGCGGGGGGCAATAGCCATGTGGCCAACGGTACTGCTCCCCACGCCCCCACGGGGGGCCACGGGGGCCGGCGGCTACCGGGGGCCGCCCCCCTGCTGCACCGGGGTGGGGAGTAGGGTGGGGAGAGGCTGAGCTTTGGCGGTAGGGAGGTCTGGTCTGGTTCCGCTCAGCCGCAGGGCGTTAGCTGCTGCGGGACGGGGTACCACGGATGTCCTAAAGCCCTGTGCTCTCTCCAGCCGCGAGCCAGCTGCCCAGTGCCGCACCAGCGTGGTGCTGGGCAGGGGGAAGTGCCGGTCCTGCGCCTGCCGGAGCCACCCACAGGTATCTGGCTTGAAGCAGGTTAGTGGCCAGCGCTGGCCCCAGCTCGGAAGGGTGCCAGCGGGCAGGAGCTGCCTGCAGACAAGCTGGGACGGGCCACGGCCCCGTGGGTTGATGACGGAGCTCAGTCCAGGAGCACCACGTGTTTTTGAAGCTCATCTTGCCATGGTGGCCGTTACTCAACTTAAAGAACCACTGTAGTGGGGAAAGCGTGGGGCTGAGGGGAAGGCAGGGCATGGCGCACCGTCGACAGGTGTGCGACGGAGCACCATCAGATTGCTCCTTCTCCATGGGGCGTGAGGATGCTCGCTGCCCTCTGGGCCACCTCTTACCTGGTGGCATCAGTCTGTCCCTGAATGAATTCCAGTCAGTCTGTGGGACTTGACAACTTCTCATGGGCCTCTCCCCTTTTTCTTGAGCTCACTCTGGGTGGGAACCACTGAGGACCAGTCTGCGTTTTGGAGGAGAGATGGAGGCCCCCTTTGTAACTCACCCTCTTCCAGAGGCCTCCTCCTGTGCTTTAGCGGGGGACTTGGGGCTGTGGTGGAGCCCTGGGGTCCCTCGCCTCCCCCACCCTCACATGTGGCAGTTCTTGTCTTGCAGGTGCAGCCGGGTGTGTAGCAACGTTGCTCCACGATGCAGCCATGAACCCTGCTGAAGGTAACGATGGTCCTGGCCTGCTGGGGAGGGAAGGATCGGGGGCTGCCTGCACCATCCAGGTCCCCTCTGCAGCACAGAGGGTGGTTTCCTTGTTGCTCACCCAACTGCAAGGATCCTTTGGGGTCTGCCTGTTATGGAAGGGGTAGGTAGAAGAGATTAGTTCTGGGAAGTGCAGCAAACCACAGCGGAGGAGCCAGGAGGGCACTGGCCTTTTGCTGGATTTGACTGGGGGTGGTTACCTGGGGCAGTAGAGAAGGCAAGTGAGATGTGATCATATTGCTGAAGTCATTTCGAGTGTGTGAAAATTGGGCATTGCTGTGGTGAGATCTCAGGAAGATGCTGTATGATTCTGGGCCTGTGTTCAGGAAGAAAATTCAAAGACATGCTAGAGAAATCAGGAGAAGGGACATGTGGTGTGAAGTGTCTGGAAGATAATTGATTTTGTTTGCTATGTATGGAAAATGCTGGAGTTTGTAATTAAAGTCTGTGAAGATGGCAGGAGAAGGAGGAATAACAAGGAAAGACCAGTCTTGAACATATTTTTTTCTTCTTAAAACTGGAGGGCCCATGACAGTGCAGGCTCCAGCTGATCTGGGCCCCACAAGGCTCCTGCCTGCCCACTGCCTGGCTGGGACCCTTAGGAGCAGGCAGCTGCATGGCCAGAACATTGTCATTCCTTCCCTGGAGCTCACTGCCTTACCATGACTGTAGTAGTGTGTAGGTGCACTGTTTTTACCTTGTTGTGGTCATCTGCAGTAGGGGGAGTCAGGACAGCAGCATGCTGCGCTCTGGGCTCCCTGGCCCTGCTCTTGGATGTGTTGGGGTGGGGAGCTGTGTTTGAATTTGGTTCTTGCCCCAGAGCAGCTGCATTTTGGCAGCAGCCTCTAACAGTGCCTGGCTGATGGGCTCTGCGATGTGCCGTGGTTATTCTGGGCTGCAGAGTGGGCAGACAGGGAGGGACAGGCTCATCCAGATCGAGAGCTGTCTGGAATCTAAGAGAATAGATGCAAAGGGGGTTCTCCTGACTGTGCGGTGGTGCGTCAGTCGCTTGGGAGCGAGGGTGGATCTGGAGTATAAGCAGCTGGGTATCGGGATGTTCCCTGGAGCTGTGGCAGCTGTGGGGTTTGCAGGTGGTGCGACAGTGATGCCTCAGCAAATCTAAATGGCTGCAGTCCTGCCTGGCGACACACAGGGCACTGCTGGTCCGAGTTCTCTGTCATTAGCTCTTAAGCCAGTGTGACCAAACTGCAGGCGTTTGGAAGAAGCCTGGCTTTGTGCTTACCCTTTCTTCCTCCTCTTCCTCTCTGCACCTCGGTCCTGGCTGCTGCTGCTGGCTGCCACCGCCTGTCCCAAGTGGTCAAACAGAGGATGCAGATGTACAACTCGCCTTACCAGCGTGTGACGGACTGTGTGCGGGCTGTGTGGCGCAACGAAGGGGCTGGAGCTTTCTACCGCAGCTACACCACCCAGCTCACCATGAACATCCCCTTCCAAGCCATTCACTTCATGACCTACGAGTTCTTGCAAGAGCAGCTCAACCCCCACAGACAGTACAACCCAGGCTCCCACGTGGTCTCCGGAGCCTGTGCGGGGGCTGTCGCTGCTGCCGCCACTACGCCTTTGGACGTTTGCAAAACGCTGCTCAACACCCAGGAGTCCCTGGCCTTGAGCTCCAACATCAGCGGACACATCACAGGCATGGCCAATGCCTTCAGGACGGTGTACCAAGTGGGTGGCATGACCGCCTACTTCAGAGGGGTTCAGGCAAGAGTCATTTATCAGATGCCCTCAACAGCAATTGCCTGGTCAGTGTATGAGTTCTTCAAATACATCCTCACCAAGCGCCAGGAAGAGCGGCGGGCTGGGAAGTGAGCCAGTGCTGAATGCCATTCCAGACCTGCTTCACCTCCTCTCCTGGTTTCTCTTCTAGCCCCTCTCCTTTTCGGTTTGGTTTGTGTTGAAGAGAGGGGGCAGTGAAGCCCTTTGGGGTCTAGTGACACCGTTTTTTGCCTGGGGCTGCTGCATCTCTGCTTGGGCTGCACAGCTTGCTCCCTTCCAGGGTCCTCTGAGATACCCTGCTGGGAGCCGCAGCCCAGGTCACATCCCCTGGCACTTCAGTGGAGCTGTGCTCCTGTCCTTCCCTTAACCAAAACTTCTCACACAAAGCTCACCCCTCCTCAGAGGGGACAGTGAATGTCCTGCCCTGCCTATGGCAGGGCCAAGCTGAGCTCGCAGTCGTCAAGGAGGGGGCAGCAGTGGCACTGCCCGGGATGCTGGGGGTTTTGTCTGGCTTTTGGCTAAAGCAAAGTGTAAGCCTCGCCGTTGTCTTGTAGCACGCACACATGATGCTGACTGTCCCAGTGGTGGAGAGGGAGGGAGGATGGCACTTGAGGAGGGGAGCCTGTAGGTTTGTTATTGTTCCTGCTCTTGACACCTCCAATAAAAACAGTTCTGCTCTATCTCATGTCCCTTCTTACTCCCACATGGCCCAGCTCCCAGCACTGTGCCCAGTGCTGAGCTCATTTGAT
Organism: Actenoides lindsayi; assembly: GCA_025331215.1. Lineage (NCBI taxonomy): Eukaryota > Metazoa > Chordata > Aves > Coraciiformes > Alcedinidae > Actenoides > Actenoides lindsayi. Next base: position 9,844 of record WTSP01001666.1, on the reverse strand, counting down.
GGGTGCCAGAGGGAGAAGAGAAATGGGATCTGGGTTGGCGGTGGGAGGAGGAGGGCCTGTCTGGCCCGGCCACCCTGGCAATGTGCAGGGAGGAGGGTGGTCCCCATCCTTTTGGATCGTGGCCCGTTGTGGGCTGCTGGCATGGGCTGTGACCCCACCGAAGAAGCTGATGTTAGTGCTCCCCAGCCAGGCAGTCTTGCACCCTCTGGCCAGGGGTCCTCAGGAGGCTTCCAAGCTTCTAAGAGGTGTTGCTAGGGGGGTCCCAGGTTGTGTATGTCAGAGACAGCACAGGAATTTTGGTTCTGGGTGAAGCTGGAGGACTTCATGCTCTTCACATGGGAGATTTGGGGCTCAGCAGGGCTTTTGCCCCTGATTCTGAGTGATTAAACTATTTTGTCGCTCGACAAGCATCTTGAAATTGTGTAATGAGGCATTTGCTCAAAGTACTAATAGTTGTCCCAATCTAATGGTAATTGATAGAATAGCTTATTTTTTTCAACACATTGTTAGCTGTCTCAATACCAACTTCTTTTAGGGTCCCATGCAGCTCTGGATCTGCAAGGCATCTGTGCCAGGTCATGTGCTGAGTACTGAAGTATTGCCTAGTTGTGCTGACCTTCCCACACCAGAGTTCTGTGTTCCTCAAGCTGGGGGCCCATGGGTGACGCATGGCTCTCCGGGGATGCTCCTGTAGTGCTTGCAGAAGGGACATGTGTCCTGCAGTGCCATGCCCAGAATAATAACCTGGAGGAAATGTGTTCGCAGCTGTGGTATGTGCTGCTGGTCACCATCTGGGGCAGCTTGGGGCAGCGCCAGAGGATTGCCTGGCCGGGCCTGGCCTGGCCTAGCCTACACAGATGGCTGTGGCGAGGGGAAAGAGGCTTTCCTGCAGCTGGCAAGGCTGCTGGGTAAGTAGAGGAGATGCATAGCCCTTGGGGGCAGCAGGCCCCAGCACTGCCAGAGGGGTGGCGAGCAGGGAACCCCACACTGCTGGGCTGGGTGCTTGACATCCTGCCCAAGCCTCAGCCCAGCCCTGGCTCCAGCTTTAGCATCTCTCTTGCCCCATTTCCTGAGTGTGGGTGACGGATGTTGAGTGACCACCCATGGGATTTCCAACGGTTGCCCTACAGGTCTGGGTGTCCCTGGGCACAGAGTGGCCATAGTCACTGCTCTGGTGCCCAGGTTCACCTGGGTTCTGTGCCCATCCACTGCTCCCAGGCTTGGGGTGCAGGTTCCTGGTCCCTGTTTTTTCTGCACAGGCAGGAGGACGAAAAACACGTTTAAGAAACAAAAGCTATTGAAAGGCAGGAACGTCCAGTTTTCTCACCATTTCAGGAGCTGGGTCTTTAAGAAATAGTCTTGAGTATTGCAAGATTTGGCAGCCCTGCGGCTTCTCCACCCAAGAGGAAGAAATTTGAGAAGCAGAAATGGCTGAGACAGGGGGAGGATTAGCTTGTTGGGAGGGCATTAGACAGGTACAAATAGACTCTGCCAGGATGGGTGTCCCAGTCCAGAAGCTGAAAGCTGTTGGCAGTGGAGCTACAGCTTCACCTTTAGCCCTCATCACACAGTGGTACAGTGAGACACCCTGCAGAGACAAAGGCATAAACATGGGCTGGGGCTGGGCAGAGATTCACACTATTAAATCCATCAGCCGCTGGAAGAAGGTCTATAAATGTCAGTGGTCAGAGACATGATTGAAGGTGACTCCAGGAATAACTGCCCACAGAACTGCTGGAGGAGGGAGCAAGACCCCCAGGAACAGGGAGATGATGAGTCAGCACAGTACAGAGATGCTGCCATGGGACCAACTGGCCTGAGTCCTCCTCCAGCAAGGTCATGGCCTCTCTGGTCTCCTGGCACTTTGCCAGCTTACCCAGCAGCAGCTGGGAGTTGCCCAATGCAGGCAGCAGCAGCCCTGCAGAGGATGGTGCTGCCTCTGAAAGATCTGGCACTACAGGGACAGCAGAGCTGTCCAGGGGATTTACAGACATCCCTAGGGCCAGGCCATGAAAGAGTGGAAAAGACCCATCCTGCTGCTGCATCCATCCCCTGAGCTGAACCTCTGGCACAGACCAAGGGCTGGCCATGGCTGCACACAGCTGCTCCCCACCTTTGCCAGGGTGGGGCTGTCCCTTTGCCAGATGGCCCAGTTCCTCTGGCACTTTTAGCATGATGAGATGCCCAGAGGTAACAGTTATTGACTGGTTCAGCTACAGCCGCTGCTTTTACAAGGTCTGATAAGACCTCAGTGAAGCCGCGCTGCTCTGGGTCAGTCCCATGGCCTCTTAGGTATTTGGCTGCACTTTGAGTGAGATCCCTCCTACAGCCTTTTCTGAGTAAAGAGACTATTTTTGGCTTTCCAGCAAGGAAGCCATGCAGAGATTTGGAGACAACCCCTTTTCTTTTTGCCTCCCTGCAGGATCCCCAGCCGTGTCCGGCATGGGCAGGGATTTACTGCCCTTCCTTCCCATGCCCAACTGCCCCTTGAGCCCTGTCCTGCCACTGGTCATAGGTGGGGTGAGTACTGCAGTGCTTGAGCAGGCAGAGCTGGGCAGCACTGTCAGCCTTGCCCCGCTCCAGGTGATAGATCTGGGGCTGCCACAGTTCTACCATGGCACAAGTCCAAGCTATTTCGGGCAGCCTGCATTTGCTGTGCCAGGAGCAGCTCAGGAGCCCCTGGCTGCCTTCCTGGGGTAACTGGAGATAACCTGCACTCCCACAGGCTACGGTGAGAGCTGGGGTGAGGGGAGCTGGAGGTTAGTGGATGAGTTCATTTCCCTCTGAGCAAGAAGGGGACACTCCTTCAAGTGTGTCTGCACCAGCAGCCAGGGGCTGGTGGGCTACTGAGATGCTCCTGCCTCAGGGCCCCCATGAAGGGTGCTGGGTTTCAACCCACAGGGTCTTTTGCCAGCCCAGCTCGGGACAGTCAGGGTGGCCAAGGGCACTGCCCTGCCAAATCACATCCCTACCCCTCCTCTGCCAGTGCCCTAGGGTACTTCAAGCTTTCCTGTACCCCAGCCCCTCTGCAGCAGGTGCCAGACAGCCCTTCTAGGTAGAAAGAGATGGTTGGAACCCAAAGGGCGCACAGAGGTGGGCGCACAGAGGTGGGCTCCCAGCCTCCCTCCAGCCCCAACATACCCTGGGTCTGGGATTCCTCAGGGCTCTGTCAGACCCCAATAAAGTTGTACGAGTTCTCATGACCCCACAGCCTTACAGTGGTGGTAAAGGCAGGCGCTGGGGCTGCCTGGACACAGAGCAGATGTTGCCTCTGATCGGCCATGGGAAAGCCTCTTCTGACCCACATTGCTGCCTGGGTTAAACTGCTGAGAGACAATTCCTGGCTGGGAATTGCCAAGAATCAACAATTCTGGCTCAGCATCATGATGCAGGAAGGGAACGTAGCCTGAAATGTAAAGCTGAGGCTGATAACCTGCTTTCGTGGGTGTAAAGAGCCACCAAAGGAAATAATCCCCAGGGCTGGGCTGGGACCGCACTAGGCATGTCCGTTTTGATGGGGAGGTCTGTTTTGATGGGGAGGTATTGGTAATACCCATACTTAGTGCAGGGTTATGTGTCAAAGTGCCCCAACAAGGGACTGCAAAGGGGCCTTGGGAAGATGCTGCCTGTATGGAGCTGGGGTGCAGGTAGATGGCATGTTACACTGCGGATGTGGCAGAGGTGGGTGAAGAGCCACTCCTGGGCTGGATAGGGGTGGCACACAGGTTGCAACAGGGGTCACTCTCCCAGGGGCAGATGGGTGAGGACAGCTCAAATGTGCTGTGACACTAGAGCCTGCTCTGGGATCAGTCTCAAAAGCACCTGAAGCAAGGGCTGTTCCTGGAGATGGGGGGGAGACTCCAGCCCTAATCTCCCCAGCCCAGAATGGCTGCAGGTATTGCACTGCTGGCAATGCTAGTCCCAGAAAAACCTTGCAATCACCCCAGGACACTTATGGCATGGGGGCTGACATAAAAGCCTCCTGGCAAGTCACAGACCATGTCTGGCATGGCTATGTGGGTGCCAAGAGAAATGCAAATCCAAGCAGCCTTCTCCTCTGTCCCCAGCACTTTTGGGTGCCCATTAGACCCAAGCAGTATGTCACCTGGAGCATTGCCAAGTGCTATAAAAAGAGGAGGGAGTAGGGAGTTGGGCCAAAATTCGGCCATGCCTCCACCGGGGAGATAGCTCCCTCCGGTGAGGACACATCTGTAACGGGCACTAGGCACTGGATATCACAACCATAGTAAATGTCCTTGCACAAGGAACGCAGAAGCTGAAGGCTGCGGGCAGTGCCGAGGCATCTGGAACTTTGGGAAGAGCTCCCAGCGTTGGGGGAATTGCACTGCTTTGGGATGGAGATGACAATCACAGCTTAAAAACCTGCTGAGTCTCTGTGCTCAGCTAAAAAAAAAAAAACAAAAAAACCACCAAGAGCAAAACACTGCTCACTATAAAGGGACCTGCATGATGGCTAGCAGCTAGGAGAGAACACTGGCCCTGTCCCCAGCTCTGCCACCGCAGTGTAGGCACACGTGGGTGCTTTTCCTTTGCCACACATACAAGCCCCAGCACTGCCTCCCGCTGCAGCAAAGCTCCCGCGTGTGACGGGAGATCCCATCTCCCGCCGAGCTCAGCCGTGGGGAGACACCAGCCTGCCCAGAGCCAACACAACCAGCCCAGCCTTCCCGATGCCCAGCATGTCCCACTGCTGTCCCCAGTGCCAGGGACGCGATGCCAGCAGGAGGAAGGCAACCCTGCCTTGCTGCTCTACAGCCCCCCAAAACTTGCAGGGACGCTCAGCCACCCCCAAATAGAGCCAACACCAGGCGCAGAGCCCATGAGGTGTGGGGTGATGGGGACAGAGGGGTGGCTGTTGCTGCCTGTCCCCGGGTGCTTGCCGATAGATGGCGATGGCGTATCTTGCTTGGGGACAGGCCCCAGTAGCAGTGTCCCAGCTGGCAGCCGAGGGGACCTGGGGTTCCCACGCAGCACCACACCGGCAGTAGAGGACCCCCCTGGCCCCATCACCGCCCACCTGCAGCAATTCTGGGCACGGCGAAGGGTCGTCCTCAGGCAAGTGTTTATTTCCCAGCCAAGGGAATGTGGAATGGTACAGCCAGGAAGGCCTCTCGCAGAACTCTGGTCTTCAGCAGAACTCTGCTCTGGAGGGAACGAAGATGTGGTCCCCTTCTCTGGAGGGTTTACCTGAATCCCTTATAGCAGCACTGTGCCCGGACTCACCAGTGCACAGAGGAGAGAGGAACAGCTGAACCATGCTGCAAAGAGAAAGCATTACCTATCTTTGAACCTTCATCCCACTTAGTCTAGTGTAGTCTTCTTGTGATGCATGGGACAGGCTGGAGGACTGGGGAAGGTCTGGGGCCATCAGTGACTCATCCAAGGAAGGGAGGCAGACTCCTGGCCCTCATACTGTAGGAGGTAAGTAGTGGGAGAAACCCTTGCTGGAGGTTCCACAGCACAAGTACCGATATTTTAATTACCTGATCCATGGCTGGCCACAGCTTTCATGGCACTAGAGCATGATTGTGCGACAGTCCCGCGTTGCCATTGCCAGGGGGAGTTTTCAGTATCTTTGAGCCCTGATGGCTCCACGGCCCTGCTGGCTAGGCAGCCTTTGTAGCTCCCAGCTCATGGCGTGGGGCAGTGGCAGTGGGAAACACTGCAGAGGAGGAACTACAGCTCCAACACAGGTCCAGTGCAAAGGGGCAAGAGCTGGGCACCACCAGCTGTGGGCTGGGTCTCCAGGCTCCCCCTGAGGCAGTGGGAAGTGGCTGTGCCTGGGCTGAAGAAATGGGACCCGAAGTCAGCGAGGTCTGCCCGTATCTGCAAGCAGCCTGGCCAGCCTCACTGGGAGTGGGCATCTTGCTCTGTGCTCAGGCAAGCTCCTTGCTGATGACAGCAAGTGGATAATGAAAAGAGAAGGATGAAGGGAGTGAGGGAAAGGGATGCCTGCAGTAGGGAGGAAGGAGGAATGGAAAACGATGTCAGGAAGGAGAGGAAACCAAAGCACATCTGTGATACCGAGCATGACAGAGAGACCACAGAAATCCAGGTAGCACCAGAGTTTTGGAAAGAACCACTGGACAGAGGCACGTTCTGCTCATGGGCTCCTCTATGGCCAGAAAACGCAAATGAAAACCATAACTGGAACCTACGCACAGAGCAAGCCTCAGGCTTGGTAGTTAAAGCCTGGCTGCCCCAACAGTCCCTGCTTTGCTTTAAGTCAGTGTTGTTTTAGATAATCCTGTCCGTCTGAAATCCTGAAATCAATCAGCACCTTCCTGCCCTGACTCCCAAACAGCAGTAAATCCCCTGAACAACCAGGAAGAAACAACACACGCCCTCTGCCCCTTGACCATGGCCCTCCCCATCCCTCCCTCCACAATGTCCCTCTGGCTATGCCACCACCAGTGAGACCACACTGGAGGGATTTTCACCAGCACCCTGTGCCTCTTGCCTCTCACCGGGCCGGCAGCACCCCACTTCACACCAAGGCGGGGGGGACAATGCGCGCCATGGGCGGGCGCTGCCTCCAGCGCAGCCACACAGCGACTTCCCTCCATTGTGTCTCCCCTCCCTAGTCAGCCCGTCCAATCTGCAGTCTCCCACCCATCTCCCTCCCACTGGCCTCCACTGGCTGTTCCTCCTCTTTGGAGCACTTCACTTCCACTACCCTGCCCTGGGCCTTCCAGCGCTGCTGGCGTTGTGCTGCTCCATTCTCCCCATCAGCTCTAGAGCTTTGGGCGAGAGTCTGCAGAGGGGTCCCTCCCACTAACTCTCTGCCCTCCTCCCAGTCTGAGCCGGTGGGACAGCTGGGATCTGTCCCAGGAATGGGGCTTGTTATGGTGGACATCTAGAAACTTCCACTGCCATGCCACATCATCCTGCAGCCAGGCCTCTCTCAGCATCCCCCAGCTGGATGCTGCTCCAGCTCTGTGGAGGGATTGTGGGGATGGGGAGTGCACACGGGTGTCACCAGATGCTAGTGGCATGAGCATAATACTGACCTCACACCCCTGGCAATGCTGGGTACTGTTGGTACTTGATAATGCTCGTACTGCTCTGCATCGTCTCTTGCAATGCGGCTGTGGGATACCCATGTGCTCCTTTGCTTTACTTAACTGTCCCTGCTCCAGAGACTGTGGCTATGGACATGGACAGCACATCCCATGCCAAGGCCCTGGTCTCATCGAGAGGCTCTGGGTCCTGCTGGGGATGCAGTGGATTTCTAACCATCTGCCATGTAACTGACGGGGATGTGCTAAGCCAAGAAAGAGCTCCTCTCATACACCCTGATTTTGGAGGATCTTGTATTATGGTTAAGATTCCTCTGGCTAGCGCACGGAGGCACAAACTCACACGGTCTCCTATTTTTGCAGACAGCAGTCTGGCAGAACATGGAGGAAAAAGCAACTCCTTCCTATGTCAGAGACAAATCTCCTCAGCCCAACTGCTGTTGCAAAGAGAGAGCATTACCTATCTTTGTTCTTGGCTATCCTGTTTCTACCCACGAGACCACAGGGCCTTAACCACTCATCTCTGAAAGCCAAGAGCGGGGCCTGGGCTTCCTCTCCCGCGACACCTTGCTCCCATCCAGTGAACAATTGGCTGGGCGTGCCGCATCCTCTCCCAGCGCCGGCCCGCGAAGCCTGCTGGCCTCTCGGGGTGGCTCGCGGGACAGTGGGTTGCCGTGCTGAGCCAGGGCTGGGAGCTAGGCCTGCTCATTGCCTGCTCTGTCCCGGCGGTGCTGCAGTGGAAAGAATATCTCTAGTTCCTTTCAAAGAGAAAACACAAAGGGTGCGTGTTCAGCTCACGCAGTGGAAATGTGCAGCATAAAGCCAGTTTTAGCGGCACGAAAGGTCGTTACCTGCGGCTTCTGCGATGGCAGGTGACAAAACCTGGTCCTCTGCTCGTGGTGGAACGACCACCACATGACACACTGGTGAAGGACACGGTGGGCATTGCTAGGCGAGCAGGGTGGCATACCGAGCTGCCTCCGTCCCAGCGGCTCCGAGAAGGCTCCGCTGGAAAGTTCTTGAATCGCAAACGTGTGGGACGGTGCGGGAGAGCTCCCAGCGCCGCCGGTTTCCGCGGCTGCCAGGGACGAGCCAGACGGCGCTCCGCGGGTGTCTGGCCCTCCCCAGGCGCGGCTCCGGCCGCGACGGCGGCGCTCAGCGGGATCCGCACAGCAGAGGCACGGCCGTATCGGCGGGGCTGCAACTGCCCCGAGAGCTCCGCGGCGGCGGCGGCGGGACGGAGCGGCCCGGGACAGGGCGGGCGGGAGGTGACCCCGCAACCGGTCCCGTGGGGCTCTGGGGGCCTCGGCTGCCCCCTCCCCCTGCAGCCGAGCGAAATGGCTGAACATGTAGCAATAATGCCCCGGCATTCAGGCTGCCCGGCCCGGCCGGCCCTAATCAGCGGCCCGCGGACCCCCCTCCTTTCCCTCTGCGCTCCCAGAAAGGGGAACAAAACCCAGCACGTTTCTGCAGCCCCCGCGCATAAAGCGCCGGGCCTGGGCCTCAGTGGGGGGCAAAGCGGCCCGTCAATCTCGGCGCCGGGGCCCCTTTGTCCCTCGCCTCCCTGCCACACCTTTTGTTCCCGAATCCAATAAGCGCCTATTCCCGCTACCTTCCTCGGCGGCTCCTTTCAGCGCCGGCCCGGCCGCGACAATGGGCCCGGCTCTGAGCTGCGCGGCCCCATTCAGCGCCCTTGGCACACTCACAAGCCGGCCGGGCCGCCCTGCCCCGCGGGCACGCCGCTGCGACCGCCCCGCCGCCGGGCACCGGCCTCGACCCACCGCCGGGCACCGGCCGCTGGGCGAAGGAGGAGCGGGCGGTAGATATTGCACCTGGTTTATTGACTGACTCGGCGAGCTGGCGCTGGCAGTAACCGATACAGAGTAGATAGAGGAGCCGCGGCACCCTCGGGCCCCGCCGTCGGCTTCTTACAAGCAAAGCTGCTCCGCTGGCGCGGCGTGATCGGCTTCGGTCCGCCCGGCCGTCGCGGCGGCTCCGTGGGGCGGCGGCGGGTGGCACGGGTGGCACGAGCGGCTGACGCGCAGAGAGGCCACGGGTAGAAAAAGAAAAGCACCAGCCCACGATGCTATTGCCACGGCAGCGGGGTGAACCGGGACAGGGACGGACACGGGGACGCGGGGCGGGTGGCACCGGGTGACCCGGGACGGCGGACGAGCCCACCCGGCAGGGCTGCGGCATTGGCAGCGAAGCGGCGGTGGCACGGGTGGGGACGCGGAGCCGAGGGGGCAGTGGGGAGCCCCTCACCCTTGCCTCAGTCCTTCAAGTTGGCCTCAGAGACACCCTGGGCCAGCAGCTCGGCCAGGACATTGTCCAGGTAGTTGGGGTCGGGGTAGCCGTGACCCGTCAGGTTGGAGCCAAACTCGGTCTTGTGGTGGATCTCGTTCCACACCACCGTGTCCGACTCGCCCGTGGTGTTGGAGGTGCCGATGGTGAAGATGAGCCGCCGGTCCCAGGCCACAATCAGCAGCTTCAGCACCTGCCGTGGGTGGGCAAGGCCACGGCTCACCCACCCAGCACCCCCAGCCCTCCTCCCACCCGGCACTGCCCCAGCACCCCAGGATTCAGGAGTCAGCCCCAGCAAGGGGCCCGTGTGGTGCCACTCTTCCTTATGGCACAGCCCAGCCCCACACTGGCACTGCTGTGTCCTCCTCATGCCCCCCCATCCCATCCCTTCTCCTATCATCCCATCCCTTCCCATTCTATTTCATCTTCTCTTCTCTTCTCTTCTCTTCTCTTCTCTTCTCTTCTCTTCTCTTCTCTTCTCTTCTCTTCTCTTCTCTTCT
>WTSP01001664.1:0-19578 GCA_025331215.1 Actenoides lindsayi | reverse complement strand
TATTATATATTGAACGTCATCAATAAAGCCAGATATGTTCAGAGGTGCCATGAGATGATACACTGTAGATTTGAAGGAAGTACTTTAACAGTTATCCAAAGAAGAGGACTCTTACCTTTTTCTAATAAGCCATCCTGCACGACACTGGTTTTCTTATAAATAAAGACATTAGTACTTAGTGCTGCAAGGGTACTCCTGTTGTGGTACTTGCCACCTCAGTCTGTATAGACGCAAGCAAATCAATTCCTTTGCAAAGTTCTTAAAAAATGCATTAAATGTAGGGATTCTATAAAATTACACTCTCTTCCATATGACTGTTTTCTGTGGCTCAAATTATCCTAGAGGGAAGCAGTTTGCCATCTTAACTAGTGATCTGCACAGATAGGTTCATCTGCCAATTGAGACTGTAAAAAAGTAGCTCACACAATATGATTCAAGAGGGAGCTGCCGGCACTTATTTTGCATTTAATTAGACCTGTCTTAATTAACTTTCTCAAGCTGTACTTCTGAAAACATTGTCAATCATTTGTCATCTGCCTGTTCACATCTAGACTTAAAAAGAACAAAGCTGGTACACTGGTTTATAGTAATTCTTTTATAATTTTATTTGCATGAAAAACCAAATCTGTTGACTTGTAGAAATTGTATGGAAGGAAAAACAAATCAAATCCAGTGGAGAAAAATTATTTGATTAATTTAATTTTCTATCAACCCTAAACTGACTTCCATTTTGCACACAACATAACATTAGCACTGCAATACCAATTTTATTGTTAGACTGCAAGAACAATTTAATTTTTAAAATTCTAGAGTAGCATTCTGTACTGTTATTTAAGACACCTGAAACACTTCATTTTCTCATGATCTTATCCTTTATAATGGATCATCCATACATTTTGGTGAATTTGGCTTAATGGACTACTGATACGAAAGCCAGATAACATTTCTCACTTGACAGCATCCATATAAATGACTTCTCAAGTCAGTAATTATGCTAATATTTTGCAGTTTAGTTTCTATGACAGATATTTTGTCTTAGAATCACAACATAATGGGTGTATTTCACGAGAGAGAAGAAAAAGAAAATATTGCTGGCTTTGCTTCTCAGTTACAAAACAAACGTGGACATTTTCAGCTTATTAAAATAAATTCATCATCTTAACCAGCCAAACAGGCAAAGAATACATAATTCAGCTTTCTGCAGCAGACCTGATCTTAACCTACATTACTTGGGATGCATGGGCCTTTCTGGGAATTTGCTACAAATTTCAAGTGATTCCCGAGCACTGTTTTAGAAGTGCCTCACTGCCATGTTATTTCATTGGAGATGAAATCAAGCAACACAATCCACCTGTGCAGCAAATGACTGTTCTTATTTCTTCAAGGTTCCTATGATTCAAAAACTAATCCATTTCCTCTTTGCAATTGACTTCAGAAAAGTTAAAGACCCTCCTATGGTCAGCTGGCTCAGTAAGTAACAAGGGAATGAGAAAAAGCACCTCTTCAGACTTCCATTCTAAACTTATTTCCACTGTACAGTAACAAAGAATGTAATATATTAGCGCTCCAGGAAAATGGGATGATAGACCAGTCCCAGAATACATACTTTTTCTAAATAAGTATCTATATTTCACTCAAAATGTAGACTTAAAAAGAAATGCTTTATTTGAGGTCCTTAGCTTTTTTATGCTTGCAACTTGTCTTCAGATGAAACTTCCTTACATAAAATATAGATAGCTTGTACAACTTTTTTTCTTATTTGCTTTAAGTGAAGCAAAATCTATTAAAACAGGTTTTCCTGGCCAGCTAATGTTATATCTTCATCTTAATTTTTAACCAATAACATATCTGAAGAAAATATGCCCTATGACTTCTTTAAATAAAAGTTTTAAACCAAAATTAAGGCATATTAGAAGAAAAAATGTAATTGGGATGTGTCATTATGATCACATTTCATTTTTATAAATTACAACTATGATATAGATGCTGATTCTGATTGGAGATTAAATAAGAGCATTTCTTTAAGATGGTGATGATATTCATTTATGGTGATGATATTTATAAAAATGAATGAGTGTTGATGACACCAAATTCATTATTTTAAATGAAAGACAAAGAGGCTACTGTGATCTGTATTGTCATCTTTTCCTTGGGACATGATGTTCCTGTGAAAATGTGATTTCCAGGTTGCTTAATGAATAACATCAGGTGAGTATTTGATGAAAATTCTAATTAGATTTTACAGTGCCCAAGGAACTATAGAGAGATGTAGTAATCACAAGAGAATTACAGTCTTCTCCTGGAGGGCTTCTGCAACAAGCTAAAGAGCAAAGTGTATACAACAGCTAAACGGAGAAATATGAGCTATATTAAGAAAATTTGTGCTGTAAATGAATGAGAATTAAGTGAGAATTGAATAAAGCCCATGATGGAACTGGTAGGATTAGATGTATCAGGAAGCTTTCCAAAACATACAGCAAAAATTATTGGACATTGCATTGACACTACTTTGAGTTATGTAATTATATCTGATAAGTCTAATACCAACCTGCTGTTGACTTTCTCTTAGTCATTAGACAAGGCATTTTGGTAAAACTGGTATCTGATCAGATATGCTGATGTTTGCTTCAGAATACCGTCTGCACAAGAGGCTTCTTATTCCTCATCTAAAACAGCTCAGAGACCATCTGAGGAAAATATGCTAAAAAATAAAAAATAATTCTGAATTAGTGGTTTTGGGAGTTCTATAGAACAAGATTTTGTACTATCTGTAAGCTTAAAATCTATTTATAAGTAGGAGCAACAGAAAAGCTGAAGGGCAAACAGCCTGTTACTTTGTTTCCTAGATGTGGAGACTTTTATGCTTATTTAACATCATTTGGGTGGTTTAAGACCTCAAACCAACATGTCCAAGACATTTTTATTAGATTTTGTAGACCTTCAGGACAAAAACATCCTTTAATTTTTCTTTATTTTGCCACCTCCAAAATATTTTTATTCTTTTCATAAAAATAAGTATGCAAAAAGTTTTTCTCCTGTAATTCTGTGCCTCAGTTGATTGAGTAACACTCAAGATTTCTGTGTAGAACACAAATCACAGGCATTGAGTCTTCTTAGTGTCATATGTACTAGAGCTTTTGGCTCTGAGGCTTAGTGGCCCCTCCATTCAAAATAAAGTTTGCTGGTTTTCATACTGGAGGAAGGACTCTCAAACATGATATTGCATTCTCCTGACATGCTGTCCCATGAACACAGCAACAAAGTTCAAAATCAGGATCTTTTATTCAGTCCTCAAAAATCTTTGCTATTAACCACAATAAATTAATACTTACGGCCTGAAAAGAACATGTTAACTAGTTGAATTAACAAGGAGTACTTTGACATTTCTCTGCATATTGTCAGGATTTGTATAAAAATAAAATATGCAATTTTTTTCTTTTTCTCTGTCAACATGTCATGAATAAAGATGAAGGAAATTAAGGGAAGATCTCTAAAGAAGCTCTTAGTGACACACAAGAGGGATCAGAAAAAAACATCACTGGAGTTCTAGACAGGATGCAAACACACATGACAAAATTCAGTGTCATGATGATACAAGCTGACGATCATTAGCAGATGATTACCACAGTGGAAAAAGAGACAAATGTGGAAAGGGAACTTTTCAGCACTGTCAATTCCTAACAGTAATTATTCGCCATTGTTCCACAGAAGGGACCAAGATCCAAATCTTAAAGTATTCATTTAAAATTCAAGCAAAAGTTTATATCTGTGTATAGTAAAAAAAAAAAATACAGAAAATAAAACCAAAATACTTTGCAAACTACCTAGGATATTAACAGATCAGTACTCTAAATGACAATCAAAAAGGGAGATATTTTATAATTGAGAGACAATGGTGAAGAATTCTTCATAAGTTTTTCCATTTCTCTAGTGTAAACAATTCCACATGCAGAAATTTGGACAGGTATTTTTAAGAAGTTATATTCTACATGCAATGCACAACATAAATGTCAAGCCAGTATCTTGAATTTCATCCAAACTCACAAATAACTTCTGAAGTTCAAAAAATTCTAGTATTATGGACTTCAGAATGAGTTTCTGCTTAAAACTAGAATAGAGCTGTCACTGATCAAGAGGATGTCCCTTATAACTCCAATGAAGAAAATGTATCTGTGATTAATATGAGTATGAATTTAGACATGGAATGAATTATAGCAGGAAAAAGGATTGTGCTGGTGGGTTGAGCAAGCCAGTCTGAGAAACAAACATACGTCAGTGTTTTTAACAGGTGTTGTAATTTGTAAGCAGATGGAGTGTTTTGATGAGCCCACAGGCTGCTTCTATGTACCTAGATAACATGGATACGAACATAGTCAAAGAGGATATTATTTTTTCCCCTAACATTTTTCATAAAGGCCCATGACATAAATGGAAATACTGCTATGTAATGGAAATTATTTCATACTTTTATGAGGAAATACTGAGTTTTTCCTTTTGACACAGAGCCTGTCAAAGATACCTGTGTCTTTATTATTATAAAACAATTTTTCCTGTATCTTCTTCATAGGGGACTGAGCTATGGAATCATGCTAAGCTGTGAAGAGCACCGTAATTTGTTTATTGAGTAGAATTACACACTAGCTGTATATAAATTACTGTATTAAGGCTTCCATTAGATATAGGTTTCAAGATTTAATACAAGAATTAGCTCTTGCAGAAGTATGATTGGTCTAAATTCTTTAAGGACAGACCAATTAAATATTCACTTCCTCCCCCATCATGTTGATCTGTCTGAAATAGCCAAGTCCTCTGCCCTAAAAGACCGCCTGAGTTACCACAAAGAAAGTTGTGTGTTCCTGATAAGAGGTTCTCAGGATTAGGAATAGTTTCTTCTCACTTGAAGATTCAGCTACTAACAAGCCAGTTCCATTTATCTCACATGCATCTTTCCAGACTTAGGGCAAGCAAATTGTCAGAGGGAAGGTACCTCTTACAACGCTATCAGCTTCTTGCACCATCCTTTGTATTTTACAAGATATAATAGAAAAATAGGAATTCTAATACCAAAATAAAATTAGCAAGTAGATGTGTGGTGAGAGCAAGCTAATGAATCTGATGAGACGCAGCTGAAATTAAGTGCCCTTATGAATGCCTCCTTATGAATGCTTACAGCCATGTCAGATTCTTGTAGCACCTCAGACTGAAGGACTTTTGCTGTTACCTTTACAATATACCACACCACAGTCATGTACATACCTAGTCTGTTGTACAACTAATCCAATTTGCTATGTTAAAGTGAGATTTTTTTTAAAGGATTTTGATGTTCAGTGATGACCAATGGTATTCAACTGCTTTCACTGAGGACCAGTAAAGACACAGTAACCAATCAGGGAATATCACAAGATAGGGGAAGTGTTGGCAATTCAGTAAGAAAATACACAAAAAGAAAAAACAAAAACAAAACAAAAAACAAAACAAAACAAACAAACAAAAAAAAAACAACAAAAAAAACCCACAAAAAACCCCAAACAACAAAATCACAGGGAATACATCCTATTATGCTCCAATAGCAAGATATCACAGCTTGGGCAGCAGGATCATAAAGTTCAGTGGCAACAGATTTTCTCCTTCCATCATAGCTTAAGTCCACTGAGAGGGAAGTGTACATTCATCACCCAACAAATGCCACTTGTGTTATCATGGATAATTGGCTGCAGTCTCAATACCAGCAGCAAACTTTATCACAGAGTATAAAAACACAGAACTTGTTTTTTGCCTTATAACAGATGGGTGCATGATGCTGAAGGTTGAACACCTCCTTTAGCTATTTTATTGCCAAGGGGTTTTATTCTCATTAAAATAGCTTTTCTTCATAAGTCCTCTGTAACTCATCATGAAGTTATGAAAAATACTAGTATTATATCGACAAATTTAAACCAGTGAACCTTAACCTAGACAAATGTTTTGTGTTTCTGTAAGATATTGTTTTAGTGATGCATACAAAGTCTTTAAAATACCATATGATTATTGAACAGACCATGCCTATCATTTGCTTCCTCTTCCTTAATAAGAAAAAGGGAGCAACACTCCTCAACAATCCAGTATTTTGAGAAAAAACACAACAGGTTTGTTTGTCAATGTTTCTAAGATCAATGTGAGAAAGGGAAAAAAATCTTTCAAGACATCACTAGCAGTTTATCAAAATCAGTGCAATTTTGAAATGTAGTATTGGTAAGATTAGGTGATAGAAATACTTTGAACTGTTTAAAAATTCAGTATGTATTTGCAGTCTTTATTCTTATAAATTTGGCAAGAATAAAAATAACATGTTGTGCTGTTAATGGCAATTTAAAAAGGATTCTTGCTGCCTTTGTTAAATAAGTCAAGGAAAGACAGTAGGGAATGAGGAAAAGAGTAACAATATACTTGAGTGTCCAAAGAAGAGCAAAAAAGTTGGTGAAGAGTCTAGAAAATAAGTTTTGTGAATAGTAGCTGAGGGAACTGTGATTGTTTAGCCTCGATAAAAGGAGGCTCAGGGGAGACCTTATTGGTTTCTACATCTAACTGAAAAGAGGTTGCTATGTGGGTGTAGGTCTCTTCTCCCAAGTAACAAGTCCTAAGACAAGAGAAAATGACCTCAAGTTGCACCAGGAGAAGTTTAGATTGGATATTAGGAAAAATTTCTTCACAGAATGGATGGTAAGTATTGGATCAGGCTGCCCAGTGAAGTTGTTGAGTCACAATCACTGGAGGTATTTAAAAGATGTAGATGTGGTGCTTAGGGACATGACTGGGTGGGGATTTGGCTGTGCTGGATTAACAGTTGTACTTGATGGTTTTACAGGTCCTTTCCAACCTTAATGATTCTACAATACTCCTCACATATGGGGGTCACAGGAAGCTTCAGATTTCATTGTGAACAGAAAATAATCAACCACAGATAACTTAAACACTGGAGTTTGCCAAATGTTCAGATTTTGAAAGAAATAAAGTCTTTGAAAAACATGACTGTGACCATTGTAATCCTTCAGAGACCCTTATCAAAATACAATTTTGTCATGAAGTGAAATTTATTTGCACAGGATAGAAAAGAACCCTGACATTTGAGTGAGGAATACATCTTCTCTGCCAAAGTAAAAAGCTACTTCAACTGATCATCCCTCTCCAATATACAGGGATTAATTCAGAGCCCATTTCAAGGTATTTGAATTACATTAAGTAGTAATGGATTCAAGTTATGAAATATTAGTTTGTATAGAAATGAAGCGTTCAATTTCAAAAATTTTAGAACCTTTGAGTGTCCAAGGCTGGCTTTTCACATTACAGCAGTTACATGTTGTGAAGTTCAGATCCTAAGCAAAATATTCGGAGGGATTCTGATCTTTAGGTTTTTTTCTTAGAACCTCTCATATACTGAGACTTTCAAAAAGTACCATTCTTCTGCTTTATTATATTTGAGATAAAAATCTAAACAATATTTTCCTTCTGCTACTCTGTCGTTCTAATTCATGGTGCAAAACATGTGCAAAAAAAATTAACAGTAAGGAAAATATCCCAGTTATTTAGAGGAAGTTTTCTATTCAAGGGCTACAAGATGAAGTCTTGTAAATGAGGCAACTGTCTCTTTTATGGAGGCAAGAACTTTGTGTGTGCCTTGGCACCATGACCAAATCCTGCATCAACAACCACCACTAAAATAATACCAAAGCGTGCATATTTAACATTTTTACTTTCCTTTACTCTCACCAGTGTAAACCAGAGGTAAGCCAACTAAAGTCAGGCTAAGTTAAGTCACTGGGCATGCATATAAGATGAGAACCAGGCCCCAGGTATTTGAAGATAGATAAAGAAATGTGTGTTTCTGAAGGGCCAAATGATCAAGAATCTCATTAATTTCCAAGAAAGAGGACTTAATTACCATGATAATACAGCTAGCACTGGTTTTTATACTTGAAGAAATTATTTTTTTTCAAAATTATTAGAAATACCTCTGTAAATGAAAGAAGATGTATTGGGAAAAGTGGGGTCAAATTCGAAAGCATCACATACCAAGCATTTAAGCAGAAGGAAATGAAGATTTTTGCAAGATAACATGACTGGGTTACAAAAAAAAGGTAGCTAAACCTAGAATAATGTAGAAGAAATAATGCATAAGCCAGTAAACAGAAATTGGGTACAAGATGTTAAACCTGATTAAACTCAACAGAGCTCTGGAGAATATGCTTAGAAGAAAACCATCATTGAGACTTCATAATTCTCAACTGAAATGAGAGCTGAATTTGAGAACTGAATTGAGAACTGAATTTGATCACAGCATAGCATGCAAGATCTCTGAAGTGTTATCTCTGGGAGTGAGGCGCAGTGAAGAACAAAGAACAGCCACACTGTAAAGGTGTCAAGATTTGGCTCGATACTTTGCCCATAACTGGGATGAATTCCTCAGTGGATTAAAATTTAACCTGTCTTGTATTTTATGTTACACTTTAAGGTAAGAATAATTAGTCCGACAGAAAAATGAGGTAGAACATTCTAAAACCCAGACAAATGGTGTGGTCTCTAAACACTGTGTAGGCAGTGGTGTGTCCTCATTTACTTGTTCCTTTTGCTTGTTTTGTTTTTGAAATAAAACTAGATTATTGCCACAGTCACCGTGATACCAGGAATCTGGTTTTATGGACAGAAGAGAGGTTTTGTCAACTTCACCATCATCAGAAACAGTTAGTGAATGATCCTATATCACATGACAAAGTCATTTCAATGCTCAGCTACTGTCTTTGCCTATGCACTGCAAAGTTAAAGGTTTAAGTGAAATATCAATGCACTCAAAAGCATTACTTCCCTATCATGCTTTTTTAACTGAAATCAAAGTCAAATAATGAACCAACGCTTCTGTTAATACTTAGACTTTATGTCATTTATCCAGGTTACTCTGACACAAAAATACTCTGCAGTAAATAAACTCAGTATTAAAAACTACAGTTAATGCACTTGTGACAGTAAATGCGTGTAAACATCTATAACATTTTAAAGTTTTAAATAAGATTGTACTAATAGGATGATGTGCAATGATCAACAATGGTACTGAAAGGCAACTTTCATTTGTTCACATTTCCTGTAGCAGTTATTTGTATGAACAATTTAGGACTTTGTGAACAAGAAAAGATGTAAAATGAACATGCAGGCAGAGAAACGTGAGGAAGGTATAGACTGCCCTGGGTTTTTAAAATTATTTTCAAAAGCAATTGAGTTGTAGAAATAAATGTACCAAGTTGTTTTTGTAATGTGGATAAATGTCAGTTTGTATCCTTTGTGAATTAAAAACTTAAATGTAGAACAAGTCAATAAACAAAATTAAGAGAGCCATTAAAAATGTATTTGAGAAACAAGCTCAGCAAATAAATCTGTCATCAATAACTCAATAAGCTTGACCATGAAGAGAAGTCACTCTGTTTCATTGATTGATAAATTCCAGGAAAAGGATACAAATATTAGGTATAAGCAAATTCCTTGGGAAAGGTTTCCTGCCTCACAAAGGTCTCAGCTAAAGAAAATAGACACATAAATTATCTGTAGTTTGCTTTTCAGTAGCCTGCTCCAGATTCCACACAGATGGTCAAGTCCTTTCTGTGATTCTATTCTCTTTGATTTTGTTCTTTTCCTGCCTTCTTACTGGCCCTGCTTGGAACATTCTGAAAAGTAAAAAAAGCAAAATTCCATTTTAATTATTTAAAAAACATTCCTGTCACAATACCCATCTCCCTTTACATGCCACAGTTTAATAGCTTTGACTCAGAAATTATATATTTTGTTAAATACTGAAATATCTCATCTTTGGGAGGAGCTATATGTGAACTTCTGAATTTAAGTAGAATTTAAAAAATGGTCAATATTTTGGTTGTAACTAGTCTCAAGGTAATTTAAAATAATGGTAAAGGCATGACTCAAATTTCATAAGATGCATGGTTAACCTAGGTAATCAACTCTTACAAGACATAAAAACCCTGCTACTCCAAGGGTCAAATATTTCCTAATTTCCCCAACTACTGGTCCTGTATTAACTTTACATGCTGTTCTGTGAAGGTGTGAGCCAAATAATACTATTATTGTAGCATATAGAATAAACCAATCTTTGCCAATATACCACAGATACTGAATACTGTAGCATCATTATTTTTCTGCCAACAATTTAATGCTGCAAAAGCACAGAAAAGCACAAAGCACAGACTCAGAAATCTGGAAAGGCTTAATATTCAAGTTTGGTAATTCCATTCCTTCTTATATGTCCATTATAGTAGTTTCTAAATATTTGACTTCTTGTTCTTTTTTCTTTTTTTTTTTTTTTTTTTCTTAATATATCTAATTTTCACTGAGCCTGAAAAATTCTGATACAGTATGTACATGAAATAACAAGAAATACTACCATTCTCCAGGACTACCATGTATAATTCCATAAATATTACTTCTATGCATAAGGTGCCCTGGAAGAGGAAAAAGTCTCTCATTTATTCACTTTTGAGATTATTGAAAAGGGCTAAGATTAAAGTCATAAGGTTTATTTATATGGAATATTTCATTGGGGAAAAATATACAAAAAAAAAAGGAAATAATCTTGAAAATGTTAACATTTTTATTTGAAACTAATAGCAATTTTATACATGTTTTCTGGAAACCATAGAACAGGTTGTTAGCTGATGTAATTTACCTTTACTACCTGTACTGAGCTTTCCCATAAATATGGAAGTCTGAGTTTAGCAATAATCTTACTAATTTATCTAAGAAGTTTATAAGAACCTGGCTATTGGGTGCCTCAAACCTTGTGTGGTGAAGAGGTCAGGACCTGTCTGGAGAGGAGAAGTGTTGATTGCTCCCAATGTCTCTGTGCCCTCTCTTTAGCTCCTTGCAGAAATGCTTTAACAAAAGGAACA
Organism: Actenoides lindsayi; assembly: GCA_025331215.1. Taxonomy (NCBI): domain Eukaryota; kingdom Metazoa; phylum Chordata; class Aves; order Coraciiformes; family Alcedinidae; genus Actenoides; species Actenoides lindsayi. The sequence goes on along the minus strand of WTSP01001664.1, from coordinate 8,653 downwards.
TGTTCTGCATATGTGGGACTCTGTCTTTTCTTTAGTTAAGTGCTATTGCTGACTGCATAATGGGGGAGGTGAATGGCAGGTGCCACACTACTTCTAGCTCATGGAGATCATGCAAATCAACATCACTTCCTGTAGAAATTGGGAATGCTACCCAGATACCTCAAGGATTTAAAGGGACAGAAAAATACTGATCGTTGTGCACCAACCACCGAAGAACTGAAGACTTGGACTGATCCAGTGAGTTGTTGCTGGATCTAGGGGTGGTGATAACCTTTTTATCTTACTCTCTCTCTTACTCACTTTTTCACTCCCCCTAACTTTTTCTCTTTTCTAATAATTCTTTCTTTTCCTCGAAATCTAGTCATGATGTAAAATAATCACCTACAAAAATAACACCTTTGTCTGTACTGTTTGTTGATTATTCCATTAGGGAGAACTAATAAATTGTTTTGTTGTTTTCTCAGAGTCATAGTCGTGACTTTGCCACCCTGGACGCCCTGGCATGCAGGGACAGCCTCTTTTGGGGGATCACAAAGATTCACTTCCTTCGTTGTCCACTGAGTGGGATGACACAAAGTTCACAAAGAAAGAAAATATATACTGCATATACTCAGAAACCTAAGTTAACTTTCATCATCTACATGCTAAGGAATCCCACCCCCCTCCCCTCCATATGAATGTCTGGTAGACTTGTCACAGCTGCTGAACAGGAAAACAGTAAGCACAGTTGTGTTCAGACAGTAGGCTGGACAAGCCAAGACTTTGTGCTAAATAATAGGCAAAACATTGGAAAATACTAGCAGTCAACCACACAAAAGTTACCTTGTCCCACTTTGCATGCAGGCCCAAACTCACTGTATTTTGTCACAGTCAGGAGACTGGACAAATAGACAAATATCTGCTAGAGAAACTGACATTTCTACAGTTTCTGAGCTCTGTGAGAAAGAATAGTGCCAGCAAAATATCGACAAGGGATGTAAATTAAAAGATCAGATATTGTATTGTTACAGGAAGGAAAAGTATCAAACCCAAGAAAATACAATATTCTTTTGTTATGCTTTATTGTCACCTCAACCCATCATCAGCCTTGCCCCTGTCTTCATTGTCTTTCCTGTCTCCCCTTTACAGAGCATTTCTAACCCTCATTCTGATTCAGATAAAGCTACAAAGACATGTGTATAGCATATGCATGTATGTAGAACATCTGCTGGTTTTTCTGTTCCCCTTGCAGTGAATATTTAACTCACTAAACAATCCACAAAACTAGCGTTCCTTTCATTTATAGATTTCATCTACAGTACTGTGCTGTACAAATTCATAAAAGGTCTTCAAAAAGACTGGACCGGGTATTGAGGCTTCAATATCTTTCTGACATTCTGTGTATTTAGATGTATAAGTTTTCTCATCTACATATTTATGTAGTCTAATTTCTTACAAATAATCACACATTTAAAAACAAAAAAATTATCATACTGCTAGAATAATACTGAAAAAGAACATGGAGTCATTCCAATATTTTTAATCTAACCCTGCTTACCTCAGATACACAAATCATTTTATGGAAGACAGTAGGACTATATTTGTAACTGACTCAGTGAATCTCAGAGCACTTATAATCTCTATGACATGTAATTAAGCTGTTATTGGCATGGCATTAAAGGACAGAACTGCTCCTTCAGCAGAAACGACAGGGAGTTTGTTTTGGAGGCTTCAATTACCTCTTCCCTTTTATGCATGTTTTATTGACCATGTTCTACTAGAAAATGGAGCAAAATCACAGTGCTGATGTTAACAAGAGACCCTGCACATGCAAGAAAAGTAATCAGAAATGACACCCTCACAAATGCAAGGATGGTCACTATACTGATTCTGTGATTAGGCTGCCCAGACTCTGACAAATGTGCTTATGCAAGCCAAAAATTTACTATTGTGCATTTATAACTCTATTAATACTTAACAAATCATCTAATCTTCCAAATAAGAATTTAGATTCCTTAATCATTTCAAAAACCCTGGAACTTTCCTGTTCCAGTAAGTTGTTCGTCCAGCATTAGATGTCAGGGTCTAACAGTTATCATTATGTACTTTACATTTTTTAAATGCATCTTTTCTTCTCTCCTTTAGCAAACTTACTGTTCATGGGCTTGTTTATACATAACCATTGCTTAGGGATTGTTACTCTGCTCAAAATATGAAACAGAGCACACATGTAGCCTTGTTTGTTCTTCTTTTCAAATTATGTTATACATTAAGAATTACACAGTTGCAAAATTTTAAAGTTGAAAACTCTGAGAATCAAACTATCCACTAATCAATCAGATCTGTAAAATCTCTTGTGCTGATTTCTTTTCCCCAGCAGAGGGATCTATTTGTAACACGCAGTGTTGCAGTAGTACAAGAGGACCAGATTAAGTCTCAGCTGTAAAACACCTCACTGCAAAACGGACAGGATTGTTAGAAATGCCGAAGATCCTAACAAAGGACTCTAGGTAGACGTACTAGTGAAGCAGGCAAGAGAGGGTATACTAGCAAACTAGGCGCACCTCTGGTCAGAGTTTTCAGCATTTTATACCCTATTCCCATCCCCAGAAATTCCTCCCTTGTTTCCCTATGAATTAGGTACTTCCAAGGTTTACAGTCTTAACCGAGGCTCCTTCTTCATAACAGTCCATAATAGTTTGTAATTGCATGTCTGGCAGGTTCCTGCATCCCCTTGTGGAAATTAATATTCCTGAGTTTACTGAGCAAAATGCAGTATCTTTCTAAGTTACTACTGTTCATCTTAAATAGCCCTTAACTGTTGCCCCTTTAACTATTAACATATCTTGATTGGCAGTTGTGCACTTTTGTCCTTTATCTTCCTTTTACTGAAAGACTGAGCTTTAGGCCTCAGTTTCCTGTAAGACCACTTAAGGCTTCTAGTCTTTGGGAAATGATTCCTGATGAGGCAGCTTAAGTCTTTTATTACTCAAGTTAATGTTAGATAAAAAGATTATACTTTTTCTACACTTCACAAAAGCAACATTCCTCAGCATTTTCTACAAGCTGAAGGTAGAAGATTAAGTCAAAGAGAGGCAAGATATATCCCTATTTGCACTCTCACTTGGGACACAAAACAGGTTGTTCTACCAAAGGTTAGGATGAACCAGAAGATAGCCTGCTGCCTTACTGACAATTTTCCATAACAGTGCTAGTCCCACCCATGGTTTTGCTTCCTTAGTTAAAAATTCTTATGTCTTTCATCATAAAATCTTTTACCAAAAGACATTTTTATTTCAAGGCTTTATCAGACAACATGTCATCTTCTTTTACCTTTCTCACCCCTAAACCTCACTTTAGGATGGTTGCAGTAACTGCTGTATTCCATCTTACTTCTGAGTGTCCTCCAAGTTGCCCTCAGCTCTCGCATTCCAATAAAATGCTCTCAGCACATTCATACTTCATTTTAAGGATAGGATCACTTAGTCACTGTTAAGTACTACATTTTCCACAGGCCAAAGATAGAGATCAGTCTGGAACTCTCGATATCTGAAGCCTGGAAAATTGAGTTCCACTGTAAAAGCCAAATTTAGGACATTTAAGAAAACATAGCCCCATTATTTCAGCAAATACTTTACTGTGTTCGATCTATAGTAACCAATTCCTTATTTTTAAGTAGCTTATATAAAAAATGAAAGATGACCATTTTTCTGTGAATGATGTGTCTCTTCTGTAACTAGTACCTAATTTCAGCTTTTGTATAGAGTGTAGCAGGAAAAGAGGAAGAAGTCTCCTCCCACTGTGCAATCTCCCCAGAGATGAATTGCTAAAATGCAGCTAGTCAACATCACCAGAAAATCTATTCAGAGTTCCTCCTACACCTGGAACCCATGTTATCCTAGGTCAGAGTTAAAAATTCAAAGCTTCCTATAAGCAAGAAATTCAAAGTTAGTGCCTGCAGCCACCATCTGGGGGGTTCTCACTCAGCATTTTCAAAGTTTTTGAACTCTCCAGCTGGAGAGCACAACAGAACAATGAAATGCTGTTACACTGGTTGCAGCAGAACTCTTGAATATATATAAGGAAGTTGTTGCGTAGGGAAAGGGGATGTGTGTCACAATTTTTTTTCATCTGCAACATTTTCACAGACCTTTCAATAAAGTTATTGTAACTGTGACAAATATCTAGAAATCTCTTCATGAAACTATAACCTGCAACAAATTTTAAAAGATGAGGAGAGGGAGCTGAACAGTCAATGGACCATGTAAGATCTGCTCTCTGTAACATGCAGTTCAACAAGAACATTGCTGTATTGAGATGAAGAATCTGACAGCAGCATTAGTCTTAGCAAACATTCCTCTTCATACGCTGGATCATCCAGCCATGAAAAAAGCATACACAGAGTATAATTTAAAGAATATTGGCCTAATCTATGTAGTTCACCAGCTGAGAAAAATTGAACCTGTCTGTTCTTTCTGAAGCAAGGAAAAAAAAAAAAAAAAAAAAAAAAGGAACTAAAACCAAACAAGGACAGAGCATCTGTGCCCTGCAGTCTCTGGTGACAAGGTTACTGAGGTAGGGGATTGGAACCCTGTGCTCTGAACACTCTTGCTTTGCTCTCTTAGAATCATGACAACGGCTTTGGAACATGCTCAGCTGAAACCCATCACAACAGACTGTGTGGTCTTTGACAGCAATAACTTCAAGAAATCCCATACCTGAAGAACTGGCAGACAGATCTCTGCCACGAATATACAGAAAAGGCAAACTATCAATAATTCAGGGTCACCTGAAGACCTGTACTGTACCTTTCTAAGAATATATTAATGGTGCTTTACTGCTTTCTGGAAAATAATTCACTATTAGAGATGCTTTTGAGGAAAAAAAGAATCATGGGAATACTTAGCATAGTGAATGCTTTCCGTTAGATCCTTAGCAGCTCATAAATATCATCAGCAATATTTTGTCCTTCCATGAGAAAGGTAAATAGAAGTTTACTACAATGCTGAAAACAGTAACTATGTCAACAGCAAAACATGGAACTATCTCCTGATCTCTCATCCTCCATCTTTTAGTAGAGCATAAGATTATTCATTTGCTAGAGCCTATCATTGCCAAAGATACTGCTTTGGGCAGTTTTTCTATCAGAATCATCTTCTGAAATTATTTGATTTTTGCTACATATAGAAATTTAACAACTAAAAAAAAAAAGGAATCAGATCTAGACACAAAAAAGTAAATCACGGAGTGCATACCTAAATCTCCCAAGTAAAGGCCCACTTTTTCTCAGTTACTCATCATAATAAAGCTTTGATGAATTACAAACTCCTACAGTGAAGAGCTGAAAATGAAATACCATATTCATTTCACAAACAGACTCTAGGAGGATGGCCTCACCATGGTTCATAATTCACTGCCTGTCTGAATATTTTGAGTCGCCAAAGTTTTATTGCAGCATAAACCAGTAACAGTTCTTGTGACAATATCCGTGGTGTAAGACCATATCAGAGCACATAGATAAGAAAATCAAAGGCAAGGTAAACAAGGAAAGATTATATTTCTTTGTGTGTGTTGGTGTTTGTAGGTTGAAGGCCTTTTTTCATTTTTCTTGTCTCAGGCTTGAAATGGAACCAGGGACACACAAAGTCAGCTGGAATTTACACACACAGCAAACCGCAGACAGTTCCAGCAGTACTTAACAGTTGGTCTTAACACTTTTATCAGTATCAATGCACTGCAGGTCTGTATCTGTGAATAGCATCTCTGAGAAACATTCATTAATAATGTACAATCATGTCTTGACAAAATGAAAGTTCCATCAAGAAGCATGCATGGTCACAATTATAAACAGGGTGAACCAGACTACAGATTTAATCAAAATAATTTTTTATGTGACATCTTACAGTTTTGAGGCAAAAAAGTTAGCCAAAATACTTTGGCATGTTTGATTAAAAAGAATTAAAGTCAGTGTCATTTCATTTAAATTCTCAAACACCGAGAGCTTTATGTGATGTTTATTATAAGCTTTTCAATCTCCAGCAGATTATGCATAAATAATTCAGGACTTTGTCAAATGCTAGATAAAAGAAAGTAAGATAGTATAAATCTATAGTCATAAGAACAATAACCACAATAACCACTCCACTAGTAACCAGTTACAGAGCACTCTTCTCAAGCAGGTGAGCTCTAAGAGCAAATAAGCTTTCAGCAGCTCTCTCTTTAGCAGGTGCCAAGACCCAGCATCTTCCCCTATCCAGCTCCTGCCAACTTGTTGAGTAGATGCAACTCAGTCTTGAAGTACACCACAGCAAAGGTGATTTGTGGGCAAAATGATGAACAGTCTGGGATACAGACCAGTCTGTATCTCAGAAGCAATGCAGGCTACAAGGCTGTAGTTAAAGCAAAACTCCAAGAGAGAAAAGGGAGACACACACATATTAATCAAACACACTGTATTTAGGACAGGATGACAGATTGCCCCGATTTCCAATAAAGCTCAGATTTGATTATATTATTTCTGATTGATTTGGAAAGGTGTGGCTGCTGCTTAAGGTTGATGGAGGGCAGAAATATTAAAAGAAATTCTTGTATCTGGCAGGCTTTCTAACCTTATACGTACCATCTGCTTTGCAAGAAACGCTTCTTTTAATGTCATACACTCAGTTCTGTTGGATCACTGTGCCAAACACTTCAGTGGGCCCCAAAACTTCCTAAAAACACCCTCCAGAAAGAAAAGCAATCAAACAAAAAACATTTGGAACACTTCATTTATCACCCAGAAAGAATAAGCCTATGTGGGAAACCCACAAAGGTAGTGTGAAAAGTCAATACACAATATTTAGAGATTTTCTTGAATGATCTCTGTGGCAAGCAGCATCTCTGCCGTGTGCAACCAAGATAAATACAAAGCTCTGCACTTGCTTGTGGACTTCAAACACCCAATCACTGTTACATCACAGCATATGATGACTTACTATCCAAACAAGCATATATTCCCTACTGTGTCAGTGATCACAAAGGTTGCTCTTGCTATAAAGCTGGAAGGAGGCGGGCACTGCTCATCAAAAACTTTTCTTTTCCTCAGGATCCTGCCCACTTGCTTTGAGTTCTGCAGGTACCAAGCAGATGGGCAGAGGCATCTCTGTTGCAGAATGAATTTGGCCACTTATGCATGAGAAAAGTTTTTCCAAGCACCAACATCATGCATCCAGAATTAATAGACATCATTGAGACACAATTTCCCAACTTATCCTGTACACACTGGCAACCATCTTAGGACTATAATACCATTGTCCAGAAGGCGAAGCACAGATGAGCAGGCTTAGGAGAAAAATTCTAGGACAACAGGATCTCTTTATTAAACTTTGGTTTATAGATATCACTCAGCAAATCTAAGTTAGCATCACATAAAGAAACTATTGTAATACAGTTGGCTTGTGCTGTTATTTCCTTCTGTTATAACTATAGCTGATTTGCGGAGGTGAAAGCAGATTGTTCTTTCTTCTCTACTGCCATTTCTACATCTTAGAGCAGGCTGTCATGGAAATTGATGTCTTGTCTTTATACTCCAAGGAGATTAAATGCAATTTCAGACAAATTAGCTGAATAATATAGAGTGAAGTAGTGGTGCAAAAGGCCATCAAACCTTAATAACGCTTTACCTGAGCTTCTTTCTCTGAGGGTGGTTCCTGCTGAGAAACACAAACTCTGAAACGCAATCCACCACTTTTTAATACCTGCTAGTCAGTACATATTATAGCCATATTAACCATCACTACTGTAAAAACCAAACCAAACCAGAAGAAAACAAAACAAAACCAACCAACCAAATAAACAACAAAAAACTCAAATAAAACAAAGCCAAACCAAACCAACCAACCAAAAAAATCCACACACACACACAAAACTAAACCAAACGAAACCAACGAAAAAAACCCCGACAAACAAAAGTAAGCACTTGAGCAAAGCCAGTGGAGGCACCTGAAGGCAGGCCAAATGGACTGTACGTTCAAGCTTTTGGGTGGCTCAGATAATCCTGCTTAATTTCAGCATCTCATTTTCTGCCTATTTAAATGTCTCTGATAGCTATTCACTAGCTCATTTTCCTTTCTCTCTAAATTCATATGAGCTATGATTTTCTAGAAATCCAGTCTACAGACCATAGTAGTAAATAATTCCCATCACTACGGTTGTAAGGAAATAAAACACAGGTGGTTTCTCAGCACTGAGGCAAAATAGTCTAGAGGAATTAATCAGCCACATTATTCCCTGATCAATTTTACTGTTATCCCAAGACCTTGTCACTGCATATTTTATTGTAGTAATAAGCCTTTAAATGATATTCCCCTCGCTCTTTCTTATCTAATATACAGTAATACATGAAAGGATTTAGGCGCAAAGGTGCCATAGGGAAATCATCAACCAGGATTGATTATTTGTACCAACTACACAACATACAGCAGCAGCAGATTTTTCAGCCTACAGTATAACCTGAAGTGGATATTCACAATAGTCAGTACATTAAGCAGGAATCACATAAAGTAGCCATCATTAAAAAAAAAAAAAAAAAAAAAAAAAAAAAGACAGTTTGGGAACCAAAAAACTTTCTTTTTTTTTTTAAGAATCTTTTTCATTCTTTTTTACATTTACATAACTCTTTATAAAATTTTGCAGT
>WTSP01001662.1:0-49152 GCA_025331215.1 Actenoides lindsayi | reverse complement strand
AAGAAAAGAAAAGAAAAGAAAAGAAAAGAAAAGAAAAGAAAAGAAAAGAAAAGAAAAGAAAAGAAAAGAAAGAAAAAGGAGGTGGTTTGTTTTTTTAAATAGGAATAATGGCCTTTTCAAGCATGCCATATTATGGAAAACAGACATTTTGGAAATACTATTGCTTGATTCTGCCTGTTTCTAGGCTAACTGTTATTAGCCACTAGATTTAAAGACGCTTCATTACTTGTGTCACCGGCTGGTGCTTGCCTTGCCCAGCCTCTCCTTCAGTCCCAACCTCACCTCTGGCTTGCTGATCCCCAGTGCACATCTCACCAGGAGAGAGACAGAGAAGACCAAGTCCTTGGCCTACTCCTTTCCCCCTCCAGTAACAAACCAAAATCCCTCCCTTTCCTCCAGAGCAGCCAGACCCCATCCATGGGCGGTCACCAGCAGCTTGACCTGTGTTCCATGCGCTCGTCTCTCATTTTTTAATAATCCATAAGCATGATAGCACTTTTGTCAGATCCCAAGTATTTAGGTGCCACAGATTTTATAGCAGTTAATCACACTGAAAAGGGAAAAGGAGTTTCATGGCTACAGCACAGGCTTGTCAGGAGCCCAGCAATCACTATGGGGCAGGGTGCAGGCTATCAGTGTAAGTAAAGGTGAAGCCCAGACACCAGCCAGCCCACGCCTCTGCCATACAGTTGCAAGCACCATTAAATGCAAGTGCTGGCATTTCAGGTGAGAAGACAACAGCCACAGCCATTTAAGACGGAGGTTAATGCTTCAATGAAGTCATGTCCTTAGGCTACATTTTTTCAAAAGCGGCAGCATTATTTTAAAAGCTTCACTTTCAGAAGTAACTTAAGCACTTAAATGGTAAGTCTTATTGGCTTACGGTGAGGTTTACACCCTTAACTGCCTTAAGTTACCCTTGAAATAGGCTCTAGGCTTTGGCCGTTTTGCTGCTCGCCTGACTGAGCTACCACGTCTTCAGGACAGGGACTGTTGTATCTCACTGCACAAGGCTGGGTTTTTACATCCATGCCTAAATTACTGGCAACTTTGGGTTGCAACATGTTCAAAGTAATAGCTGGCCTTTTTATTGTGGGGCTGACTGGCATTCCTCGTGGAGGTAAAGCTCCCTTTACTTTTGAGAGACAAAGGAAAGCATCCCACCATCTTGTTGCTAAATCATTCTCCGTGGGAGATTTGATCTGAAACTCACAAAACACCAGTATTTATGAGAGGAACTGTCCATAACATGAGCATAAGAGCATACCAACGTTGTAGTTCCCCACACTTTGATCTTGGCGCTTTAATGATTGATTAGTGTTAAAGTACTGAAAAAAAAAAAAATAACTCACTTGAGGCAGTTTAAAGCTTCTTTTTACATAGATAAAAACTATGACTCACATAAAAGTATAACCCAGAAATGCAAGACTGAGAGCATAAGATTACAGCAGAGGCCTCTGTTCACATGCAGATATTTGCCCAACAGGACAAATTGGAGAATCTGTTTGGTTTTAGAGACTGTTTCCATAACTGCCTACATTTTCCAGTCCACAACTTGCACTGCAAAAAAAGGCAGTGGAGTGAAATTTGTCCCTGAGGAAGTTACCCGAGTGTTTAAGGGGACATAAGCTTTAAGGAACACCACATCCTATGGCAATTTGCAGAAAGGTAATCGTTGCCTCGAGAGTTTGAAGTGAAGCCATTTCCCCCTTCTGCTGTTGCAGCTAGGTGTTTAAATGCTCCCAAACATACTTTGGGGTGTAAGTCCCATGACCACCAGTGCTCAGGGCAAAGCGTAATGTAGGAGGGAAAGCTTTTCCTTGCTTAATCTTGCAGAGTTTACACCTACTACATCAAAAATCTAATGGTGACCTTATCAAAAGCAACGTACCCAGTTATAACGCTGGCTCTCACCCTTCTTGTTTGGCCAACTGTCTAGCCCTGTGCATGTAATCATTCAGGGATGCAGGAGAGGACAACACTCAATCTAATCAGAAATGATTTATGTGCCTCCCCAGACAAAAATGCCTGCAATGTGGAGAGTCCAGAACCAAAGCTGACCGTAACGTGTCTCCTTTTAATGACTTACAGGCCAAACACAACCAGCACAGGGCCTGGGACAGGACAGTGCCTCCAGGCTGGACTTTTACCACCACCTGCTAGTGTGAGCAGTCACAGCTTCCTGGAGAGGGACTTGTGTGCAGTGGCTGTACATGGCCTACCAAACAGCAAGACATTTCCAAACTAAAGTAATACATAGCTCTTTCCTAAAACTGGATCCAGCCAAGTACTGCAAACATCTTCTGATTTATGTCAGATTTGTAACAGCGCATGGAGCCTGCTGCTTACAAGGTGTAAATGGAGTTGACTTTTTTCAGTGACAAATTCCAGGAAAGGTTTGTTTGGGGGTATCTTTTTTATATGGGAAATTTAAAATTACTTTGACTCACTACAGCATTAAAGAGCATTTGCCAAAGATGTCATAACACTAAGAATAGTTTGGCACTTTGCCCCTCCATCACCCCTGACTGCAGTCAGTCTACTGGACCTCAGAAGCAGCCACCATCCATTATGGCATGGCCTGGAGTCCAGCAGAGCAGAGGACCAAGACATAAAGCACACAGCACCAGAGGAATAATGTCATTTGACCTGATTTTTAATCTAATTGATACACAACTAAATGCTGTGACATTGTCCAGGAATATTTTTTTTTTCTTTTATATATTCTGTTCCATAAAGAGAACAACAAAATTTTAGTCTTCTGGATGGGGATGAAAACACTGATACAGCTGACTTTGTTACAGGGACAAAAATTCCAGTTTGCTGGTGATTTTAGGATGAATTTCTCCATATATTCGGTGTTTCCACCCATAGCACGGGTGTGGGATAGCCCTTAATTGATTTGCTTTGAGATCATCACATCAAAGGTGCCCTTGAAGCACAGATCATTAGTGTTGTATTGGCAGTAAGTAGATTTTAATATTAACTAGCAGAGCTACTGGAAGTACTCTTGGTGGAACCTGAAAAGCAGAACCATTGTCTGGACTTTGCATTTATTACAAAAATTGAAACTGAGCACGGGTCCAGTAAAAGGGCAGATAAACCTCTGAGGTGAATCAGAGATGGTGGTTAGGTAACCTAGGAGCAAGGCCAAATATGTTATTATATACCCGCATCACATAAAACAGGAAAATTGTTTTATGGTTTTGACATCCAAAACCACTTGGCTTTAGATGAATTCCACACAACCCCCAAATTGAATCAAAATCTGAGGAAGGAATACAGCATTCATAGCCTGTGTAATGACAACTCTCTGCTCCCAGAGCTTTGATCCTATCCTGGTTAAAGCTGAAGGGAAAGGCTGATATAAATAGCATTAGCTAGAAAATAAGAACTCCAGGCAGGAAGATTTCTGAGCATGCAATGTTAGTTGTGCTGAGAATTCTGACGAGAGCAAGGATCCCTTCTTCTCTCAAAATAGGGCATTTGCCTGGGAGAGGTGGAGACCCAAGGCCAAGTCACTGATCTTAGTCAAGCAGGGTCACTGCTTGGACCCTACATTCCCACATAAACAGGCATGTCAGACACCAGATTGGTGCCTACTCCTACAAGACAAGAAAGGGTGCGTCCACCTGCTTGTATGTATCCGTCTCTATACTTCTTGTCCTCTTCCTCAATTCCAGCTTGGACTAAAGACATTGTCTCTCCAAACAACCTGTCAGAAACCAAACTACTTCTAGGTAAACTTTCAGCTTGAACAATGAAAATGTCAGTATTTTCTAAAGACAAGAGAAAGAAAGATGGTTAAAAAGTCTAAGTAAAAATACCTGAATATCCTTATTATTATGTACACAACAGCAGCTGCTACAGCTTCCAAACTTGGATGAAAATTGCAGGATGGAAAAAGCAGTGGACAGATTAATCAGAAGCAGTTGTACTGTACCACAAAGTAAACAAAGCAAACAAGCCAAGGGAGAGAGTACAGAGAAACATGAAGTTATGCACAACAGTGGCTTTGGTCTCTCCCTCATCAGAGACAAGGAGCTCTGTCACTCACCAAAGACACTACAGAAGAAATAGTCACCTCCAAGGCCAATTAATCTCTTAGGAAAGCAGAAGATACCTGTACAGAGCAGATGAAGCTTTTAACATTGGAGGAGGAGAGCAATGATGAGAGACACCTGCAAAGGCGAGTGGAAGCAAAGGGACTGTGCAGAGTGAGCTCACCTTGTTCTGGCAGGTCATGGCTGCTTGCATCAGGAGAGGCCACCAGCTTGATCCACTTTCAGCTATTCTGGCTACAAGAACAGATGGGGCAATGCCTCCTGGGCAAGAGTTGACCCTTAGAATAGGGCTGGGTGTGGAGCCCCGTGTCAGCCCCACTGCTTGTCCCATGCACTTCCAAGCCATCCATTCCCATCTCCCCTTCATAGCTCCTTCATTGAGTGAAGGACCTGAGCTGTGGGCCTGGAGTGCAACTTGAAGCCTTGGCAAATTCCTTATTCTTCCGGATTTCAAAGAGGACACCTCTGCAGCTCTGGGAGTCAATACTGAAAGCTGGCCACTGCTAATAAAACATGAGTGCTTTGCTCTAAACATAGTTAGCAGCACATACAGAACTGGAGTAAACAGACACAACACTTCTTAATTTGGCTCTGAGCACTGTTTACCCCTTAGGATATCCAGTAATGTTTCCTTCCAGGGGTACCTCCTAGGAGATATCCACACATCTGCCTGGCTTGCAAGGATGTCAGGAGAAAAGCTCTCAACAAAGAGTTGTATCTTACATCACACCCTAAATGCAGGAAGCCTCAGGGCTTTGGCATACCTTTGTGAGGAGCAAATTCCTAAATGGAGGGCTCTCCCTGCCCAGGAACACCCTATCCTCCAGCACCAGCACACTTAATCCACAGCCCCATCAGCCAGAATGTCCCACCACTCACAATTCCTGGGTAATGGGGTGAATTCTGTTTATACCCAGATACACCACTGGCAACCAACTAATTACTTTGGTGTAGCCCAGCAGCAAAAGCAATGGAGTGAGATTCAAAGAAAGCCATTCGTGGCCATATCACTCCAGAACCGTTTTCAGTGCTGTAGTTCCCCATCTCTCTATCTCTCTCAAAAGAAGTTCAGGAAAAAAAAAAAAAAATGATTGCATGCTTAGCACATTTGTGAAGTGCTCTGAGACTTAAAACTGAAAGCCTGGATCCACTTATTATTTTTCTTTTCAGAACTTAATAAACTGGGATCTGCCAGTATTTCCAGACACAAAATCCGAACACCACATATTTAGCTCAGTTTTGCACTTCTGGTGTTTCATATTCTAGGTGTTCTTGCATATGTCCTTGTTACAGTTCTGATTGAATAATTCCCTTTTATGTCGTGGTTATCTTCAAGAGATTTATCAGAATAATCCAGACCAGTTTTGCAAATTTAAGTACATACTGATGATGCAAGACAGCTTTTCAGCTGGACACAATCTCACAGTCTTTGGGGGGGGGCATTTTCTTTTTTTCTTTTTTTTTTTTTTTTTTAGGCTCATTATAAAAAGAAAGCCAACCCCTGCCCCATTTTGGACAGGTGGAGGAGAAAAACAGGTATTTCTTTGAACAGATTTGTACCAAAACATACGCTGCAGAACCAGGCTCATTTTGTCTGTTAGGGGGCTCTGGAGTGTCTGAAAAAAAAAAACCAGAAGGGAAGATCCTCAAACCCACCAAGGACAAAATCCAGGAAAACCACAGCTGTTCAGCTCCTGTGTGAACCTGATGCTGGGAAGGCACTGCAGGCATTTCCTCACCAGCTGCACATCTGTGTTACCAGAGCTCTCAACAGTGAACTACCAAAAGGTACCATGGGCTATCCAAAATCCCCAGTCAGAAAGGCAAGAGGTGAATTTGAGACACTCCTGCCCTGCCACACTGGCAAGAACCCACTCTGGGTTTTGAACCACCCCCTGCGCAGATGCCAAAGGGCAGGAGTGCAGTCCCTTTGGGCTACGGCAGGCAGACTGGTTTGGTGACTCTTTCATTTGTTTTTCCCTGGCCCCCACATGCCAGGTGCTGCCCCTCATAATCCTAATCTGTCCCCGTGGTGCAGTGCCGCATCCTGCCTTCCTGCACTACAGCGCAAGCAGCTTCTGTGTTTTCATCATGATGAAGAGAAGAAAGACGATCTTATGTCCGCAGGTAAGGATTAGAGGTTGGTGTCTGTTTCTTATTTCAGGCTATGCTGTTGGGCAAATTATTTAAGCTTTCCATACTTCCTTGTAAAGAAACTTTACATTTGGTGGTGAGGAAATCATCATACATCCTTCCCTTTTTGAATTAAGTATTTGTCCATTCTTTGTGAGATGAAAAGGGATCAAAATCCCACACAAACACGTCTGCAGATGCTTTTCACTGGATTCTATACCTAGAGGGTCCCATTGAAATGCAAATATTGGGCCCTTCCCAATTAAACAAGGCACTTGTTCCTATAACCTAAGCTAAAAGAAGTGGAATAGTCTCTATGAAAATAACCATCCTATTCAAAATGTTATTAAAAATAGTACCTTTCATTGCACCTCTTAATTCCAAAGCACCTGTGGAACATGAAGACAGAGAGAAGTCCCACTCCACAAGCGCATTTCTGTGCTGTCTCAAGATCTCAGAAGCTCTCAAAGGGACCAGCAGAGTCATAACATGCCCTGAGCTGGCAGAGGAGGTGGAGGACCTGGAACACCATGGGCAAAGGGAGTATTCAGTGAGCACTCAGAGCCATCACAGCTCTCTCTATGGAAAAAGCTAATCCTGTTAAAATTGCTGCCTCCCTATAAGAATGCCAGTGGTGCAGCTGGATGCAGCAGAGGTGCAGACTGGAGCCTGCCCACAGAAACCCAGAGATAAGAAGCACTCAGAAGGCAAAAAAAAAATCTGCTTTCTGCCCCCTGTCATCAAAGCTGTGTCAGAAAAATGGGTTTTCATGTGCATTCAACTAAAACACAAAGCCAGTAGATGGATGCAGCTCTGCTGATCCCATTCTAGCCAATTTAATAGTCCAGTCTACAAAATCACTTTTGTTTCAATCTATTCCTGAAAGAGTGTGTGAGGCACTTGCCACAATATCTCAAAGGAAAGTCACCTCTGTTTTGCAAAACCTGGGCTCATTTTTTTCCAAACAATGTCCCATTTCAACTATAGAAAATTGCCATCCACAACTCCAAATTCCTTTTTTTTTTTTTTTTTTTGTCAGTGTAACACCAAACAATGCACAGTTGTAGCTCATTTAATTAAGAGGCTAATTTCCCTCAATTGTCTGTTAAGGCATCATCCAGGTGTTCCATTTCAGAGCATATTAGTACATGGTGCTCTAAGCCTAAAAGCTAATTTTTAACTTAACCTAATAACGTCAGCAATAATGACCTGTGATTACTGCCTTGTGAATCAGAACCTATGATACTTAAAATAATTAGCATCAAAGCATAACTAGTAGCTTGCCAAATTCATTATCAGCCATAAACCATCAGCACTGGATTGAAGTTTAAATTGCATGCTGGCATGGGCTCTCCCCACTTTTTGGAGGCAGCATTTTAACAAATTTTATTTGGAAATATAGTTGAAGTTTTGGTCACCAATCTTTTCTTGAAGGAAGAAACTGTGGTATTAGCACAAATGAAATATTAAAAACCACAAGCTATTTTATGTGGTCCCTGTTGCATTTGAAGCACATGTTTCCCCAGACTGGGGAATTGCTACAGGAATTACTACACTTACCCAAACCATGGCCAATGAAGCCCATTAACCTCTTAGTGGTCATCTCTGGGGGCTTCAGAGGGTGACAGCAAACAAGGTGGCTTTAAGCAAAGCAAGCTTGGGTAAGCCTTGATACAGAAGATTCCTCAATGTCTCTTCACCCCCAGAGGCTATTGTCATAATTTTTACACCACTTCTTGACAGTCAACCTTCCCAACGAGGTCAGACAACGACTCAGCTGGCCTCTGTCTCTGGAAAGGAGATGCCCATTTCTGAGGAGGTGACTGGTCACTCTTGGTGAGCTGGCAAATGAAGGTGTAAGGATAGAGGCTTGGAGCCCTGCTTTCACCAGGCGCTAGCTCCCCTCTAATAGCTAAAGGAGAACCAAACCATTCTCAAAACACAGTCAACAGCAACGAAGGAGAGAGAAGAGCTTTGAAGTGTAGCTCTTTCTCTTGGGTAAAGTGGGAAGAGGTGGGATCACAGCAAGTGCCTATGAGCAGCCAGTTAATTACAGACTTGGAAGAAGGCAGGAGCCCTTGGCTCCCTTACCAGCATATGGCTTTTCCCCAGGGGCCCTCCAGTTTGCCCATAACTATCTCATTTTGTGGCTAACACGGCTGTTGGCAATAGCTGCAAATCTCATTTGATGCTCAACATCTACCACCACAATGGAGGGGTTTGGAGGCCGTACCCTACCCCTGACAAACAGATGCACACGTGCGACCAAGGCTGGTGGCTGCAGCATCCATGCCTCAGCTGGGAACCAGAGCACAAACCAGAGGTGAAGGCTGCCCTAAAGTGGCAGGAATGACTTCTCCTGTATGTGTGCCATGGAGCAGAACAACTAGAACACCAGTCCCTCAGTTATAAAGAATGTTTCATGTATTACTAACATGTAGGGTAGCTGTGCTGATGAAAGATTTGTAGTTATTAGTATCCGGGTAGTCCAAGCTGAGACCTGAAGCTCAGTTTGCACTTGAACCTTGTCCAGGTGCTCAGGTTTCCTGATGTAGATCTGCCTGACAAAAAAAAACACCACCACCACAGGCCTGAAAACATGCTGTTGATTTGGAGAAGAATTTCCTCCTCACATCCAGGAAAGTTCAGAGAAGAAAATGGCTCAACTGGGATGTATAGCTGTTAATACCTCCTCACAAGCTTTCCCACCCACAGAATGAATATCAAAAACCAGTTGGCTTTGGGGTATAAACAAAATTAGAAACAGGGAAGGAAAACTTACCAAGCACCCACAAGGAGTTTGGCGAAAGAACTGTGATGCTTCTGCATATTTGACTTGATACAATCCCACAGAAAATCAGAGGGAGGCCAAAGCCTAAACATTTGATTGCTTTTAAAAATGCTACTTTTGGCTTTTAAGCCAATTTGGGGGTATTTTGAACATTTTGTCCTGATGTAGTAAAAGAAATACCCCCAGTCCCAATCACATTGGAAGTCAGATGTCCTAAATGTCCCCTTTCTCGTATTTGTGCCAGCTGCCACATTACCACAGCTTGACATGGGCAAATCTCTCTAAGCTGAATCGTGGTCACTACATAGTAGGATGATCCTTATGGAAAAAAAAATCTCCTGCACTGGAAAAGTTATAAAATAGGTTTTGGTGACTTGATAAAGATCCTGTGTATCATTCCCAGTTTTGTTAGTGTATAGCGTTGCTACAGGAGGCTCTGGCTGTGCTGTAAAAGGCTCTCTGAGCTCACGTGTTCATGAAAGATCCCAGAGGAAGTTTTATACAATTAAAAGCATTTTAGTGAATTTTCACCCTGGACTATTAGAATTTTATTATGCTTCTATTATTAATTACATTTTTTGACTATCCTTTAACTATACTAGAAGTTTTTTAGCAACATCATTTAAAAAACTGTAACAGTTAAACTAGTGCTTTGCTGTTATTCAAACAAGAGTAAAGTTACTCTGGTAAGTTTTCATCTCTTTCCTCTTCTCTGATTGTTTTGGGCTTTTTTCAATACTTTATGCTCTCTTGCAAACAAGAATAAAAAGCAGAAGCAAGGAGAGGGGTGGTGGAAGAGAAGGAGAAAATTACAGTCGCTTTTTTAACAGAATATGAGAATGTTTTTGTGGAGATAGAGTGTTAGTACCTCAGAAAACTGTCCAGCTAGTTTTGTTCTTTTCCTGTATCTTCCCTCTTAGCAAAAGAGGTCCTTCAGTAAAGCCTGCAGCTTGTCTCCTAAGGCTGAGAAGTAACACTGACACTGCACGGGCTGACAGGGCCAGCGTAACTTGCTGATAGCCTGGTATCGCTAAGAGGCTGCAGTGCTGCTTTAAGGACAGCAGCTGCTAGACAGGCATTTCTCCTCCAGCCCAGTTCTTCCTCGGTGTTACAGCACTGCTTGTGGAAGCTAGACTTGTTTAAGTGCCAAAGCACCAACCATTTTAAACAAGTGGGCAAAACCATTGGGCAGTGTTCAGGGCTTTCAGCCTAAGCCTCCTGCACGGTCTCCACTGCTCTGAGGTTTCCTTCCCTCCAGACCTATCTTCTGCACAGCCTCTCAGCCAAGCAGGTCCTCCACCTTCCTCACTGCTAGGTGGAGTTTAGAGCACTTCACCTGCCCTTACAAGTCAACGAGCAGTAAGTTTGCAACTCCCTGCAGGGCTCCAAAAGCTCTTGCGAGGGTGGAGCAGGAAGAGACTCCTGCAGTTCTCCTGCCAGCTCTCAGGAGAGATGCGCAGTGCAATGGATGACAGAGGCAGGCAGCTGTGCATGGGGAGGAAGAATGAATGCTCAGAGGAAGATAAGTGAAAGGAAAGGGAGAGAAGGAGAAAGAAAGGAAAAGAAGGAGTAGCAAGAGACAGGGAGAGAAAAACTGCAGGGGCGGGGGGGAATAGGTATTATCCAACTAACTACTTGAACATGCTTCTGCAGGGTTTCATACGGATGGTACACGCAGAACAGGAGTGAGTAGACTATGACAGCGTGAGAGCTACACTGCAAAGGAAAATGAAGAGCGGGTCTCCGGTTTACCTAGAAGGAGGAAGGTGCATAGGCACTTAGCCTATGGGAAAGAAAAAATCTGACTGAAGCATTTGACATCAACTCCTCTGTACCTCTACAAGTGGATTTCCAGTCTCCTGGAGAAATTTTTGCATCCTCCACATACAAAGCCACACCATGAGTTACCTGCAAGACTCCTTGACAGTCTCACAGTTTATAACCCCATCTCTCTTCCTCCTGACAACATGATGTAACCAGATTTTACTCAGCATGAAATGAAAATCATGCGGCAGAAACTTCCATCACTAAGAGAAACTGCCCGTGGAGACCAATTTCCTCAAGGTTTTGCTCCCTGGGGACCAGAAGAAATGGGCTGGGGTCTGAGGAGAAGAAATCACTCTCCACAAGAGCTAGTGTCATGTAGCTAATCTTCATCTTCAAACTCATCTTTGGAGAGCAGTCTGTGGGAGAAACTGAAGCATGGGGCAAAGCCACATGTCTAAGTAAATAACGTCAACAACTGAGGCTTTTACACGATGCTTGGCATTGGCCAGCGATGATGAATTTCAGTGCAGCCACAAACCTGTTGTTCCACCTCCCTCCATACATACGCAAATAAGCGCACAGAGTTACGTGGTTGATTTTTACAGGTCAGCCCATGCTTTCCCCTGTCCCTCATGTCCTGTGATGGTGCTGGCCAGCTTTTGAGTCTGCACCTGACCCCAGCACGTGGTAGCTCTCAGCTGCTATTTCAACCGTGAAGACCAACCTGCAGCTCTCCTTCACAAGGGTGCCTTGAAGCACTTAGGCACCCCTCTTCATTGAACCTGACAGCGTTAGATCAATCTTCACAATGCCCAGGGCCCAGATCCTCAGGAAGTGTGAGCCATTGCCACCTTGTTGAAGAGCTATTTTGATGACTCTGTGCCATGGTGCAGGTGCAAACGATTCTTCTAGAAGCCTTTCAGGTGCATTATTAATTCACAAGGAAGCCTGTTGATAGATGTCCACTGTATAACACAGCCAACCTTAGGACCAAAAATGGATGGACGTGTTTTATCAGAGCAATCCCCTCCAGTTGCCACGTCAAGGAGCTGAGGCAGATCTACATCTGAGCTCTGTGGCCTGAGCCTGCTCTTAGGTCTGATGCTTAGCAAGCTGAAGGGACTTGAGAGTTTCTCCATATTGCTTATAAGCATCCATCAAAACAACTGTAAATGAGTTATGTTTCAAGTATGCAAGAACTTGCTTCTCCATGCCAAAAAACGATTAGTATTCTCAGGCTTCCAGCAATGCAAAGCAGAGTCTGAAATGTCCTGATGAGAGATATATGCATTTCCTCTTAGACAATTAATATTTGGGGTGGGTTTTATTGCTATTCTTTTTTATGTTGTTAACATCCTGCCCTCTTTCCTGGTTCCTCCCAGAAAGCTACAATGCAATTTGCAAAACTCCCCTTTGTGAGATGTAAACATTTACTAAACATTGTCTTTCCACTTTGTATTATGACAAAAGAATAGAAGTCAAGATGTTAAATATATTTCTGTATTTGCATCTGAAAGCCCCAGGCCTTCCTGAACATACTTGTAGATAACTTCCATTGTTTCAAGCACATTACCTTTTCTGTAGATCATCATCTCCATGAAAATCCAAAGGCGAGGTCTTCGTTGAAACACTGCGTAGGACCCACTTATTACCTAGTGCCCTATAAATGTATTCATGCCATATGACGACCATCCACGTTATTATTCCACCTCTTTATTTAATATTGAGACATACACAGCCTGGCTCGCAGTGAGACTCACCACTGGGGATTTGAAAACAAGTGTCTTATTCTCCACTTACAGCTAAACCAGATGTTGAAATCATGTAGAGGTCATTCCTAGAGCCGTCACACGCTTTGGCAGCAAAGCCCTGGGTGGTTAGAGCAATCCAACCATCTTTGTGGGGTGGCCAGGCTGTACCAGATCTCACGGGGCTTGTGCGTGCTGCAGAACAAACTCATCTGCTGCCCAAGCAGCCTGGGAGGGCAGCAAGTGCTGGCGAACCCCATGTCTAGCGTACAAACCACCAGCAAGCTGAAAACCCTCCTTAGTTTTCTCTGAAGCCAGAAACACCTGGAAGCACTTCAATCAGCTCCCTCACATCTCCACTAGATAGAAGAAATCCAGTGGCTTCATCAGCTCTGCCTTTGCCAACAACCCTTGTAACAAAAACAGGACCTTAAACCTAGTTTTCACGAAGCTTGGAGTACCCAAAGCCTCCTTTTTCAGCCTTCTAGTTAAATACCTATCTGTGGCTCCTAGCAGACCTGGGCCACGTTAGTAGCAGACCCACACTGCTCTTGTTTTCTCTCCTATTTTGGTTGCTTCTCTCTCTGCTGTAAACGTGGCACTATATTTCACAGAGATGGCATTAAATTCATTGCTGTTGTAACATTCGCCATGGGCTTAAAATAAAACTAGTTTTCAGAATTGCATTTCATATCCATAAGCAAATGTTTTATTTTCCCTTCCCCATTAATTTGTGTGTGCGTGCACACATATTTTTTCCACAGGGAAAGAGCTCATTTTTCTCCCTTACACACACATTCTTTAAGCATAATTATTTGGAAAATTTCCAGTTACAAGTCCTACTAAATAAGTAAACATCATTTAAAGAAGAACAGCTTAGTGCCACTTGGTATTTTTCTTCAAATCATATGAAAATCCAAGAGATGGCGGCGTAAGAAGAGGTGCCCAGGATGACTCTGTAATACAGATGTGACTTTGGGGTATGAATTTGCAAACCTGATTGAGACAAAGGAGCAATGACTGATTTTTTCCTAGACCTATATGGACAGTTTCAGAGCAAACCTGCTTAAATCTTTTTAAAATCACACCACAACCACAAGAGCCATCTTTATGAAATTTTTGGAGGGAGGTGGGGCTGTTTGTTTATTTTAAATCGCCTGTTAACCTCATCTTCTGCTGCAGACAAAGCCTTCAGGCCAATCCTGCAAACACCTCTGGTATTGTTCAGAGCAGTCACTTTTGCACCTGCCAGGAAATTTGTAAGATCAGAGACGCAGATCCACCTCCTGCAACCTCTTTGCCTTCCTGGAAACTCCCCCGAAATAGCTGACTGGGTAGGATTAGGCTCTTGCTTTGGAAGTTGATTATGTGATCTCTGTTTCTTTCAGTCTTGCCAGCCAGGGCTTACCTCCAGATGAGTATTTCAGCACGTGCTTAACCTTAAGCAACAAGATACTCATGCTTACAGTGAAGTATAGGCTTAAAAATTTTGTTGGAAGCAAATCACAAGCACATTCTTACATACTTCTCTGGGCTAGGCCTAACCAGAGTTCTCCTGTTAAAACAGTCATCTTTTATTTCTTTTCCCAACACCTATCCCATCATTGTCATTTCCCTCTTCAACTATGCTCTCCAGCTGCTTCGTTCCAGTGAATCCAATGGGAAATGACATTTTCTTCTATGGCAAGTAAGAATAATCATCCACAACAAACCATTAGATTATGCACAGCCTTGCAGGGAAAGGTAATATCTTTTCATTAGATCGACAAATCCAGGCTAAATATACAGATGGGTCTGTCCAAGATCTGGCTCTCCCTTTGTTTCTTGTACGTCTTGTATTCTCGTAGCGCTGCATGACTCCCCTACATACACTTGTACTTTACTGAGGTTTTATGGGGCTGGGGGAAGCTGCCTCCTCCGTTAAGCATCTAGGAAAAGAGAAGGAATGCAGCGTGTTGCTCCTGCTGCCTACCAGAGAGTTAATATCATTGCACATGAGCCATTTCACCTACAGCAAGAAGTGAAAGCATGCGACTACACCCAACAAGTGATCACAGAGCACCCTGCAGGGAATTTGCTTCCATTTCAAAGGGAGAGATCAAAACCCACAGAGGGGGGGGGAGGGGGAAGGAAAAGAAAAAAAAAAAAAAGAAAAGAAAGAAAGGAAAGAAAGAAAAAAGAGAGAGAGAAAGAGAGAAGAGAGGAGAAGAGAGGAGAGAGGAGAGAGGAGAAAAAAGATGCTCCCAGCCTGTACATGAGATCAATGTTGGGCCCAACCTCAGAAGTTTTCTGAGAGGAAGGGAGAGATATGGACAGAAGAATCACAGAGCACCTTCAGCGCCTGATTATTTATGTGCTGGGGGTTTGATCCTACACACCAAAATAAATGGGAGGTTTGCCACTAACTTCAATGGAAGCAGAAACAAGTCCTATCACCTTGAGGTTTATTGGCAGTCTTCAGAAAGTTTTAAAATTTATGTAGAAATTAAACAGAGGATAATTTGACAGTTTAATGGTGACGTCGTGGTTTTTACATTAAAAGAGACACAAATTTATCCTTTGGGTTTTATGATTATTTTTTTCCTGCCTGCTGTTTTTCTAAAGAAAAGTTCTCATGTTTAAAGGGAAGACTGATAAAAATGGGCTATTCCTGTGCATGAAGAAAAGCCAAACCAACTTAAAGCTCCATCCTGTTCTCCATCCCTCACTCAAGGCTCAGCAGTTTAAAGCAGTTGGCATTAGCAGTGAACTAGCCATCCTGTAAGTGCTTTACTCCTGTGTCAAAACCAAAAAAGACTGTGCTAATTTCAGCTATGCCAAATAGGGCATTTGATCATGAAAAATGAATTTAAAGAACTGAAAAACAAAAAAAAACCAAAAAAAAACCCAAACACAAAAAACACACATACACAAAAAACCCAAACAAAAACAAAAACTCAACCCAAAACAAAAAAAAAAACCAAACAAACCAACAAACCTAAAAACAAACAAACAAAAACCAAAACCACCAAAAAACACACCAAAAAAACCAAACCAATACAAAACCCCACAATTGTTGTAATCAAACCCTGTGTTCAGGACACATCAACTGTTCCAAAAAGTGAGGAATCTGCTGTGGATGACAGGACCAGGCTCAGGACTCCCTGCAGCTCCTTGGGAAATCTAGACCCAAAATCATGTGGAAATGTCTGAGTAAATTACTTCCCATCCTCTTGGTCATTTAATCATTAATTATTTAATTAATCCACTCACTGAAGCCAGTTAATGCCAGTGCAATGAGCTGATCCACTCTGAGTTTGGGCACAGAAGCCTGGTGGCAAATATTTGAAGTTAGAACAATGATCTCATTTCCATCAATATGAAGCTTAACAAAATGATCTACCTTTACCTGTTTTTGTTCATTTTCTTCAGAAATCTAAAGTACCATGGGTGGCAGCTCCTTATGTCCAAGCAGACCCCATCCACTGCTCAGGACCTGACAGTCCAGCAGCTGCAATGCATGGGGAGAGCAGATGGGAAATGATGGAGCTGGTGAGTAACAGGGGACACACAAGATCCCAGTGGCCATCCAACACCACCACACACTTTCAGGTGGTCTTTTCCAGCCACCTTTGGAGCCCCTTTGCTAAATGAGTCAGTCATCAATTTCCCCTCCAGTACATGCAGGAAAGTGGCTGTACTCGCAGCTCTTCCCCTGTGTCCCACAAGGACAATCTTCACAGTGGGACAGCTCAGTCCTGGAGACAACAGGAATCACCCATTAGCCTCTGAGGTGTGGGTGCAGCCCCTGGAGGAAAGACAGGTAGGAGGGAGGGTGCAAGAGGGACGGGAGGAAACACGGGAGGTTCACAAAAGAATGAAAAATCTCCTAGCTCATCCTTCTCCCACAAAAAGCTTCCACTACCTAGGACAGTATTATTTCTTAGGAAAACACAAGAGAATCCTTGATCTGGTCAACGACAACAAAAACCTTTAAAATTAACTGTGAAAAATACAGCTTGACCAAAACTATTTGAATTTGTGCCACATTCTGTGATGAGTTTTTTTGTGATTGCCAGTTCAGGGGAAGAGGAAGAAGAGCAAAAACGTTTCAAATAACCTGAAAGAATTTTTTTTTCCCTCCTGAGATTTTTCCACTTTAGTCAGCACCCCAGAGAAACTGCTCGCTCCCACAGTCCTGCCACTTCCAGCCTCCCAGCAGCACCGAGGATTTTCTGATGCTGAATGGCTGGAGCAGGTGGCAGCAGCGGGGCCAGAGCTGCCCTCCATGGGCCACCTGGATGCTGCCTTCAGCCCCCACGTTGCCCTGCCAGAGGCCCAGGCTGCTTGGGCAGCGAGCTATGGACGGTGGCTGCTCCAGCGAGGAGACAAGCCCCTGCTGCTAGATGCATAATCTCCAATTTATACAAAGCTTTGAAAGGCATCCAACGGTCTAATTGGGAGGCCCTTAAATTAAAGTGGGGATGGGATTTGGAATCCACTTTAGAGCCTGCGGTTTGGAGGGAAACATGGGGATCCATTTCATCTGTGTTGATATCAAGGGAGCCCAATATAAATGTTTTCTGGCACTTCTATTCCTCGAGCCCTGGGGTTTACATGAGGGTTGGCTTTTTGTTCAGGTTTTTTTTTTTCTTTCTTTGTTGTTGTTTTTTTTTCACTCTGAAGCCTCTTCCAAGTGTAATCTTAGACGAGCTGTGTTATCACAGTGTCTGGGGCACCACCGTTTTGCTCTCATGTCTGGCTGCTGGGCCACAGTGCTGCCCCACGCCTGTCACCTGGCTGGTGACAGCTGCCCTGCCTGAACTCAGAGGCTGAGATGGGACATCGGGCAGTATGTGTAGGAAACAAAGTTGTGCTTCCAGCCAAAGCCCAGGCAGCACCTCTGTGCTGCCAAACTGACAGCTGGGGAAGGTGATACACTGCCAGAGGGTGGTGGGAGAGGGGAGATGTGCCCATCATAGCAGCCTTGGGGCTGCTCTCAGTTAAGCAACTGTGGGCAGGCATGAGGGGCTGGATGGAGGGTGGACAAGGTAGTGATTCTCCTTTGTCCATCTGCTTTTAGTTGGACTCTGACGGAATATTCCAGCAATTTTGCAACGCTCCTAATTTGGCCTGCTGACAAGGACCCTGGGGCTGACTGCACCTGAATGCTAGTTGCAGACCTTGTGTCCCACCACCCTTCACTCACAGTAAAAATCAGGATTTTTTATTCTGTAGCCAAAGAAATATACATATTTGTATTTCTAGAAGCCAAAGGGAAAACATTTTCAACGTGTCCTGCTATCATGAGTGGTATATACGTAAGGGTGAGAGACTGCGAGGAAAGAACTCACCATTCCAATATGCTTTTTGCTTGTAGATCTGATAATCTACAATATAGTAGGAGAGAAGGGCTCCACATGGTCTTCTCCAAAAACCTCCACAAATCTCCTCCTCAGCTGCTGTAGCATGGCCAGGCTGCAGCGAAATCCAGATGATTTACAGCACTTAAGAGCTGACCTCCGCATACTGAGAGTGCTGAAATGTGTCAGCAGCTGCTAAATGTGGCCACTTCTCCTTCTAACCTTCTAATAAAATATTCAGCAAACAACCAGAAGTAAAATGATTTGAGGGAGTGGAAGTTTTCCTAACTTCGTATTTGTACTGCCAGAACAGAGTATTATTTCTCCTTGCCACTTGAAGTGGTTTATGTTCACAAAAGCCCTGCAACAACAATACTGTGCATGCGCAGGAAATTCCCTTGACATGGCAGTGACACAAGGAGGAGCAACAGGGAGTGTACAATGCATGTAAATATATAAACACGAGAAATGACCTCATTTGTGCCAACGTTCAGACTGATTAGATAGGTTCATGACCAGAATTTCTCCTGTGGCCTTATTTCTGCTCTCTTCTCCAGTCTGCTGTATGCTCTGATCAAAAACAGGATAGCGTTATTAAATGAGACTTGGCCTCATATCATGTGCTTTCCCTCTGACTCCTAAACCTCCTCCCTAGCCAAAGCAGCACAGTCACTCCCATTCTGCCAAATCTGGGAGGGCAGGTTAGCTTTGGGCCTGTCCCCACAGGGAGCAACTGAGCGGGTTGAATGCTCTGGTAGAAATTCCCTGGTGGGAAACATACACATATGAAAATAAAGGATAAGCTTGAGGCTAAAGTCCTGGCAGGAGATGCAGAAAAACCTCCCTCCTCACCTCCCAGCTCTCCCTCAGTGACATCTGGCTAATCCTGGGAGAACACAGATTACCTTCATCCCCCAGCAGCAGCAGAGCAAAACGTTCCTGATGTTTCTCACCCCTCCAGAAAGGCAGGTTGGGACTCTCCATGCCTCTTTCCTGTGAGTGACTCCGCTTCCGTGCATCATTTGGATGACCCACTGGTGAACACACCTTAGCCCTAGACCAGCTCTTTCTAGCCAGCAAGTCACAAATCCATTGATGGCCTAACCAGACGTGTTGAACCACCACACTTCTATTTTGAAAGAAGCTGTGACATTTCGTGAGCATCTCTGTGCATGGAATCAGCTTCAGAAAGACAATTCCCCACAGAAAGGAGGTTACTCGGGATTTTGTTTCATTTTAAGGGGAAAAAATGGGAAACCTTTCCACAGGATTTGTTTCCTTGTGAAATAAATAAATAGCTGGTTCTTTTGGCATTTGAGTACCTGCTACTTTACCCTGCCCCGGAGTCACAAAAAGTACTGGGGACCCGGACAACAGATTCAGAAAGTCCCAGTACTTCAGGTCCTGGAGCAGGGTGCAGAGCAGGAGCATGGGGCCCCCTCACTCACATGGGTTTTTGAGTTCCTGCCCAGGGGCAGCAAAGGTGGAAACTGTAAGATCCCTAACTCCCAAAGCTGTACAGATGAGCTGCATTGAAGCTACACACCCCAGCAATTTTTGTGCCTCAGTACTGGGGGGGGGGAATGCCCAAAAAGTTACCCTGAAACCATAGCCTTGAGGGCACCTGGTTCTTCAGCTGAGACACTTGGCTCTGGAGATGCTCGATTCAAACACTGCATGTCAGCCAACTACCTCCACGTATCTCCAGTTTCTCAGCCCAGCATCATACCTGCCTGCTGTATAGTTTTCCTCCAGCACACAGAAAAGCAGGAGACAGGACAATTGCACTGTCCTCCCAGAAAAAGATGGCTGTCATTTGGTTAGTTGCCTCTTGCTCCTCTGCCAGTCCCCTCCTTCATTAAATTAACACCTCGTTATAAAATGCAAGCTGCTTTGTTCCTCCAAATGGTGCTGGAGGGTGTTTACTTTTCTAATGAATATCCTGTGTAGAATGGAAATCTGTCCCTGGCAGTCCTTAACAAGTGCTTCATTAAGCTGTTTGAAAAATGTTCCTTTTCTGTTCTCCTTTGAACAGGTTACGCTTTGCTCTTTTAAGCTAGTTTTTGGCTGCCTCCCCATACCTGAGAGGATGGGTGGAGAGGTGGCCATCTGCTTCCCAGAGCAAGCAGCTTTTTTTAATCCTCAGCAACAGGAAATGTGCTGATAGACAGTACAGGCTTATCTACCAGGTAAGAGAGCATCCTTCTGCTGATAGGGACCATTTGGCACAGCAGAGCCCGGTACAGCACAATGGAGAGAGCAGCATTCACCTGCAAGTGGAGCTACAAAGCTCACACTTTTACAGTACTATTATGAAACTACAGAGTTCAATAGCAAACTAGAAATATGAAGAGAGGGGTGTGGTGGATGTAGGGACCAGATGATCAAAGCGATGTAAATTCTGCTTGGAATTAAGCATCAACTTCACAATAAGTCAATGGGTAAAACTCTTAACAGCAGACCCTTGAGTTCAAATGTGATTGTGTTAGCAACAACATCTAAAACTGCTTATAATTCAGCTTTGGGCTAAAGAGTGTCTGGTGAATGTTCTTCCCCAGTCAGTAAATGGATGTCAGTACCACACATGTTGCCTTTTTATCCAAAACCTAAGGAAAGCTCAAAGAAGGACAGAAACCTCAAGAAGCATCCTTAGAGGGCAGGAGACTCATTGTGCTGCTAATGAAAGAGGATTGCAGAGTCTCCCTGCACATAATGGCATGTTCTGAGCTGACATGTTGCTGCTTTCTGTCTCCCGTCAGTCCCACATACAAACCAGGAACCTTTACAATCCTCTCAGCCTCAAAGAGTATTTTCGTGGGGTCCTCCTTCACCAGGCAGTCTCAACATCAGCTATCACAGCTGTTGCTATCACGGCTGTTGCGATGAACTACCAAGACACTGGGTTTGGGATTTCCTTGTGGATTTTTGTTAGTATTAAAACTCTCTGCTAGGTTCAAAAGAGATGAACTATATCACTTTGACGGTGAGGATACTGCACTAGTTCAAAGCTAACACAACCTCCTTTGCCCTACAGCTGCTTCAGGAGTCTAATTCATCTGGATAAACAGGTAACATGCTAGAAAAGTGTATACAGTCATGAAGAAGAGAGCTCATTCACCAGCATGCCCCCAACCCCAGAAGTTCTCACTTTCCCGCACTAATCTAATGAGATTGCCCTCAGGCAGGAAAGTTTGGGGAGGTCAGTGTCACAGTTTCACCTCCCCCAGAGCAAATGCAGGTGCCTCTTTAAGAGACCAAATCACCTTTCAGAACAAAGTGATGCCAACACAACACAGATATAAGAAAAGCACAGAAAACCCACATTTCAGAAAAAAAAAAATCTGTGTTGTTACAGTCAGTGGTGGTCTAGCCATTGCTATCTTCATCATGCAGCTTAGTACTGGCCACACAGCCTTGATCTTGGATGGCAGGGCCCAAACTCTTGGTTGCTTTTTGGAGCACGTAGCTTACAAACCTGAAAGGAGATGTTTGCTCTGTATTGGACCCTCCAATGGCATGTAAATCCAACATTGTAATGAAATAGACTTTTTATTATTACTATTTTTAGGGGGATTTTTGTGTATTTTGGGTGTGGTTTTGAAGGTGGTTCTGGTTTTTTTTCTTTCTCTACTGCATGGTGAAAAGCTGGCATCCAGGGCATCAGGCACATGAGAACTGCACTGAAGTCAGTGTTGATGTACAGTAAGCTCAAAATCTAGATTGAAATATGCCATCATCAACATAAAACTAGTAACAGCACTTGCAGAATGAGGAAACAAGCTAACTTCCCAGCTAGTCATCCCATGAAGACAAGTTCCTTGTTAAAACTATATTGATAAAGGAGTTGATAATTAACCAACCATTGTCCATACTGTACTAGCATATTGTCCAGTGTTATCTGACAATGGTTGCAGAGATAACACTGGACAATGGCCTGTTTGGAAAGGTGGGTAAACCAGAAAGAAGTACTGGAATGTTTGCATGGAAACAAAAATAATGCCACTATTCAGACACTAACCGGCTAAATTCAACCACTCCACATAAATAGCCATGTCACTTGGGTAAGTTTCCTAACAGATGATATGTAACTTTGATTGAAGATGAGTAGTCCAGCAGTGGCTACACTTTTCAAAGTGAAATTCTATTAGTTAGACAGTTCAAAGGAGAGAAAAAGAAAGTCATCTGCCACTGGCCATTGAAAGAAGGAAGTACTTAGAAACCACAATGTGGAAAGCAGAGGAAAAATAGCTGAAATACCCCAAAAGATCAGGGACAAAGCAAGCCAGATGCTGTCAAGCATTTCTCTAGGCAAATCCTGAATCCAAATTCTGGCCACTGATCTGCAAGAGGAATTGCTCCAAACTGAGCAAAAAAGACTTGTCATGTAACCTAGAAAAAAATAATTCCTAGAATAAACATACGAGTCCAGTCTAATAGTCTGCAGGCCTGTCCTAAAGCTAAGAATTTCTGCTTTTACTTGAGACTGGACAATTCAAGCTGGCACATCAATAGGCCACCTCAAGCACCTGGACCAAATTAGCATTGCCATCATCTATTAATACTTATCGCCCAGGATTAAATACTTGTAAAATATGATGGCCTTCATTATGCCCTAGGCAACCAGTAGCCATTAGGAATAGCTTTACCAAAAACCACCGGAGTGACTAGCATCTCTTATAACTGAGATTAGAATCTAACTCGATACCTCTGAATATTTGTTGTTCTCCATAGTATACGGGTTAATGAGAAGCTTTGCCTCTGTCATAAAACTCTGACAAATATGTTACCTAAGGAATTATATTTGTATTTCTACTTATTCTACATCTATTGGGTCAAAAATAGAGATTTTGACTTTACATCTATACAGGGAGGGTAGAAGAATTACACTGAGACTTGCTTAAGAATGCTATTTTAAGGATTCTTCCTCTGAATTGCAGTGGCTGTTACATACATGCTGTGGGAACAACTGGAAAAAATGCCAAAAGAATTCAAAAAGTTGTATTTTACGTACACTTTGCTCTTATTCTGTAGCATAAGGTAACACAGGGAGGAGGACAGGACAGAGGCAGGTCTGTCTTCCTTACCACCAGTCCTGCAAACCCATCCACATCAGAATATGCGGCTGAGCACTATTTAATATACATTAAAAAAACAGCTTCAAAGGCAGGCAGAAAACAGGACTGTTCAACACTGTTCCTGAAGAGACAGGGATGGTGTTATATCACAAAGAACCTCTCACTCCCTAATTCTGCATGCCTCTCAAAATAAGATCTTGAACAGGTTTTCTTGGACCTCTGAACATCTTTTCAAGGCTGGGCTAATGAATCATAGCTAATGCTAGAGGCATTGGCAGAAAACTTGTCAACCTGCCTCACTTTTTTTTTTCTTGCTATAAATTGGAGGGGGAGGTGGGGGGAATAAAAAAAAAAGTGCATGCAAAGGTCTCTCCAAGGTTTTGGAAATTCATATGAACTCCTCACTCAGCCAGACCTGCAGGAGCTTTGTGATAATTACATTATTTAAATGCTCAGTGACCCCATCAGCAGCAAAGTTTGCTTAGTCAAGTTCACCATGGGGACTGTGATTGAGAGCTGCCCTGGCATCACCAGGAGTGTGCAGAGACCTCCAAGGCCAGCAGGACCAGCACTGCCATGACAAATGCTGCTCCTCTGGGCCGTGACAAGGGCCATGATCTCTAAGAAGTACGAGCTGGACATGTTCCCATTTACTCCAGCTGGGCAAATCAAACCGCACAGAGAAACTGGAAGAAGGAATGGAGCAGGTCAGAAGAAACTTCATCCAGCCTACGACCAAGCGCAAGAGCTAAGCAAAGCCTCACCTCCCCTCTTACCTCAGTTCTCACAACAGGTTTTTGTCCCCCGACATCTCTCTCATTTGCCATTCACATGCTTTCCATTGTGCTCTCCCTTAGCTCAGCTTGGCCATCTTCTTCACTCAAAAGTGACATTTGCTCAAACTATGTTTCTCTGTGACCAGAGCAAAGCAACGAAGTCAGAGGATACCACCTGAATGGAGCTCCACAGCATATCTGGGCACGGCTCAGCATTCACTTGCAACTCTTGTAGCCAAATGTACCAGTGAAAAAAAATCCAGTACAAAAATCCAATCAGAACAGTGGTGTTTTACCTCCAGCTTGCACTGTCAACGACAACATGCAGTGCAGGAGCATCTAAAGTTAAGTCGTCCAAAAGTTAGGATTTCAGCAGAGAATGAGGTCGAAACACTGCACATCTCAAGGGCACTCACAAGCCAATGCAGCAGCAGAAATGCCCTGGTGTGTTCATTTCATTCACGTACAGCCCTGGCCTGACCCACCAAATGTTATATACTGACACAGGCAAGTTGGACAGGAAGAATACAGGTATATGTGATCCCAGAAGCCAAGTTGTGCCTGATGGTCTCAAAGTAAGCCAGGGGGTGCCTTATACTTCAGGAAAAATAGCCACCTCTTGTAAATATAATCGTCTCCACAGCAAGCTAATCAGAGAGCAGCTAATTAAGATCACAGAGTTTTTATCTGGAGCAAGACTACAGTTAAAAACATGCAGGGCCTGATCTATGCAGCTGGGAAAAAACCCCACAAGACAAACAAAATAAACCCAACCCAAGAAAACCCACCAAGCTAGCTACCCCAAGACCCACAATTGCTTCAAGAGCATCACAAAAGCCCACCCAGCTATAGAGGATATGAAAATCCGAGGTCAAGACAGCAGAAACCAGAACTGTCTGCCTTCACATGGAATTTAGGCCTTCCCTCTATTTTTATTTTCCCTCTTTTAGGGCCATAAAAACTGCTGTAGCAACAAAACAGTCAGTTTCTATAAACTTCTGTTTCATCACAACATTATGCCAGATCATGGCTGTGGTTTGAAATAAGCCCACATTTATCCAGCTACCAATAGAGCCAACAACTGTATTGAGCTCTGTAGCTCTATAATATTTGGAAAGACTTGGGTGATGCTCATGGGCATAGAGATGGAAAAGGAGTTAGTTCTTAAACTGAGTGAAAAAAAAAGGAAAGAAATTGAGCAGGTAGACAACCAATCAGCTCATCAATAAACAGAACTAATTAAAAGAAACCTGCCAAAGACTGACCCAGAGTTGTCCTCACTGAAGGCAGAGGAATCCAAACATCATCTCAGCATATTTACATCAGGAGAGAAAAAGGACACAGTAATGGCACTCTAAGACACCATTATTCAACTGAATTCCTGCTGACTTCCTGCACACATGTGGAAAAGGCATGTTGAAAAGCATCACTTTTTGAATAAGGGAAGACCCCAGCATTTCTTACGAAGAATGACAGCAAGCTCTTGCTGACCCTTCCTACACCATATCTGGCCCCATCCCCATTCCCCCAACACATCATCATCTCATTGTCCACCTTTCAGCTTCTCCAAATTGTTGATCAGAAATTCCACCTGTTTTGGTCCTAAGAGGAAAAGAGTCCATAGTCTTCCACAGAATTTTGTATAAAAACAAAGAACAAAAAATAGCAGAGCAGGTTTTCTTACACAACACAATAGCTGCATAGTGGCTGCGGGACACCCCACTATGAAGTCAGCTTTCAAAAGGGATGAGTTTGCACTTTCACTCATGCCACTTCTGCATCTCCGCAGGCCGAGCCTCATGCCTCACATGCATCTCCTGCCCAGATCCCCGTACCTTGAATACTGCATATCCTCAAGGCCATCACTGCTTCCACCTTTCTCAGCTGACCTCCACACCTCATCCCATATCCTCCCCAGCTGGGACACTGCTATGAGCTTTGAGGGCTTGGCCTTCAGGGCGACCCTGGGTTTTACCTGGGGATAGGAGCAGCCTGGGGGGGTGGGGGGGCTGTGAAGCAGAGTGTTGCCACCCCAAGTGGGAGAGGGTTGCTGACAGGCCACGGACACCTGCCCTGGACCAACCATTCTCAAAACTGCAATGACAGAAAGTCCCAATCCTTTCTTTCAGCTTTTTTTTTTCCACCCTTCCCCTCACTGTAGTTCTTTTTTTTGGTCAAATCATTCCATGGAACTCTTATTTTTGAAGAGCTCTGATACCATTCCTATTAGACGATAAACATTTATAAGCCAAAGCATAATTCCAAATACTTAGCCCTTAGGTAAACACTAGAAAAAGGTCAAACTGTAAACATCAGTATTTTTGTAAAGATTGTGAGCATTCATGTTTTGAATTCTTGTTTTCCTTAAGTAAACCCCAGGCAAGAGATAACAGATGCCTATTTTCAAAGATCCTGAAACTTATAATTTGGCATGCAATGACATGCGTAGTAACGAAGTTTACAGAAGCACTCTGAAGCCTTCGCACATGAAAAATTGAAGTGGAGATCATTGTTTTATTTAAATCAAACCTATTTTCAGAAACCTTTTATCCAACCATAAACTGCTGTGCAGTAAAAGATCAACATTTGTGACTCCAAGTTTTCTTCCTAATAACAAGCCACTAAGGCAGCACATTCTGCCTTAAAGGACCATTAGGAAAGCCTTTCTTTGCTGGGGGGTGTCTGGGGATGTTTCTTGCTCACAAAACAGATAAAGTAGACTTGATGTTCTTGCAAAGCTGAGCACTCAAAAGTGAGAAAGCCCAAATTACAGGAAATGGTACAGTTTTATCTCCCCTCATGCATGTGTCTGATGACACAGCCTGTAGTGATACCACCAGGACCACGCTCCTGTTTTCACCACAGGGTGCCTTCCCCAGCCTCAGCCAGGGCAAGGAAGGGGCTGGTCTGACCCTAGAAGCAATTCAGTATTGGCTGTGAGCCTCGGCACGCACTGCATGAGCTCCCAGGCCCGCTGTGCCACACATGACTCAAATCCAGCTGCAGAATTAGCAATGTCCTCATCTGTTTTGCCATGGCACTCTTGAGGTTATTACTTAGGCACGTCACAAACTGGAATTTATCTTCGCTGTTTCCCAACAAAGTGAAGGGACAACCTCTCCCCCCATTTGTGAGCTGGGAAGTGAGGAAGAAAAGGGGGAACTGAAGGATCCATGGCTATGGGGACAATACAACTGGGCATGTCAAAAGCTTTTCATTTTTCAGAGGGCTATGATGATATGTTTCATACTGCAGCTCTCCTGAGCTTCTATTTCAACTGTGACTGCTCAGGATTTCAGTCAGACCACTGGTTCTCAAGTCAGATACCCAGAAAATGAGGAACGCTTAATTAGTGACCACCCGTGAAGAGTTTGGTTTAAGTAAATCACCTGGAATCACTTTGGCAGAAGCACTGAAAGTGCTAGTTCTCTAGTGTACATCTGAACAGCCTTTAATATTTTTTCCTCTTTCCACAATCCCCCACCTCATTCACCATTCATCTTTCCACTCCTACCAGAAAAGGGGTAGAGATCCTTGGACAACAGCATCTTGCCACACAATACTGATTCATTCCCTAAGCAAGTCTGTAATTGTAGTAGTCTAATTAAAGACTATCACAACACAGAAGATGGGAGCAAGGCTGGGAAGAGAATTAAAGTTGCAAGATTATTTTGGTATATCCTGAGCATTTTTAAATACAGTTTGCACACATACACGTGTAATGTCTTTGACTTTAAAAAAAAAATTTGAAATGAAGCTACAAAAATCCACTGCATAGCTGGAAGCAAATTCCATCAGGAGTTACCCTTGGAGTTACTGAAAGGACGCCAGTAGTTGAAGCTAACAAAGTACCTGTGTGAGGGAGAGCACATTACCTTCTGCTGTGCAGATAAGAGGAAGCTAAGCTCACACTTTGTGTGGGGACTTTGCCCACGCTGGCTGAGAAGGGCAAAATGCAGGAATCACCAAGCTCCATTTCAGGTTTCTGGAAGGAAACATGCTGAACACAAACTTTTCTACCACATCCCAAAATATGGAAGTCTCCTGTTCTCTTTTCTACTCTATTCTATAAGTATCTATGCAGAGGAGCTCTCTGCAAGCATCTATCCCCCTCACATGAGTACAGAGCAAGATACTCAAGCAGACATGCAAGCTTTGCTGAGAGTACTCCCATCCTGAAAATACAGCTGCAATTACAGAGAATTTTCTCTCTCACCCGTGCCCCCCTCCATCTCCCCGAGGGACAGACCCATCATGGGTGGGGGCTGTGGGAGAGCAGCCCCTGTGCAGCAGGGAGAAGCCCGAGCCAGCTTTGCAAGGACTGGATTTTTCCTTCAAACATCAGCTGAGCACGTGCAAGCTGAGAAGTTTGAAATGTTCATTAAGTGGCCAAGTTTGGCAGGAAAACGAAGTGAAAGTCACTCTCCTGCCAAATCTCAACAGCACGGTGGTGCTAGAGCTGCTCAAATTGGCGGATATCTTCTGTTTCAAGGCAAGCAAGACTTTTTTTTTTCCTTTTTCCAAAAAACTGGGGGTGCCAGTCCCACGTCAACCACATGCCATGCACTCATACGTGCATACACACACACACAGGCAGAGCAGCACTGCCACTGACATTTCTACGTTGTTAAGTGAAGAGATGGCTCATGCCAATTTACAGCAAACGTCTGGCAACTTTTATATTTCAGATCCACCCATCATCATAACAGAAAATCCCACGAAGGCTGAAATTTCTTCCTGTAATAGAAAAAGTATTTCCATTACATTCACCCACGTGCCACCAATAAAGAAGACTTTTGCACCAGTCTAGCCATTGGTGGGTGTTTGTTTGAGGGATTTTTTTTTTTTTTATGTTATTACTTTTGATCAGCTGTCAGGCAAGATGTTTGGGGGTTTTTTTGTCTACTTTTCCCTTACCTGGCTGTGGTTGAACAGCTCATCACCTGTCTATCTCAAGCTGAGAACATTTTTAAACTCACAAAGCTGCATACATTGTATTTGCAGACCTACTACATGTAACAGGCAAATAAGTGTGCTAAAATAAACTAAAAATAATTAAAATAATTGGGAATAGACACAGTAGACAAGACTACACACCTCTGCATTTAAGATGCTAGGAAAAAATATCCATCTTGTTAAATAAGACATACATACAAGTGCAAATTAACTGCCCATATTTGGTTCTACAAAAGGAAGCCATTTTGGAGACTGGGCCTACCAGCAAAATCTGGTCTTACTGGTCTCATGTTGGACGGTAAAGTTGGCAGCAGATGCCAAAGCTGGGACTTCAAAGAACAGCGGATTTGCTAGAAAAGATTCAACTGAGTCCATTCCAGAAGCTCTTCCCTGACCCTACACAGCACCAGGTACACAAGAGGGGAGGAGAAAAAAAAAATAAATTAATCTTCCTGTCTAATATACATATTTGGGGCTTGAGATTCCAATTGCTTGAGTGCAATGATTTTCCTGAATAATTGTAAAATTAATGACTAATATACACACTTCTGTTAATTCAAACTAATTGCTTTTCATAGTTAACATTTATGCTCTGACAGAACACTGTCACAGATGTCTATTTTTATTTTGGGATACAGCTAAAAACCAAAGAAATTAAACCAAATCCAAGTAAACAATGGCTACTGTGTATACGGTTTCACCAGATATAAACATTAGTAAATAATGGTATTTCTCTTTTCTATCAAAGGAATTTTTTAGGACTAAACAGAAGATAGCTATTTTTCTGAAAGCTTTGAAAAAAAAATGCAAGCCATTTGCACCTCAATTGTCATTCAGAAATTACTGATATATTCCTAAAGTTGTGAAACTTTCAACTTTAGTGGCTGGTTAAATGATTCACTAGAGCAGCATAAAATGGAATTTTTTTCAGGAAACAGACAAGAAACTGACAAAGAGAAAAGAAAAAATATGGGGATCTACATAAAATATGAATTCTGCTGAAAAAATTCCAGGGGAAATTTTTAATTCAGTTCTACTTTGAGTTCTCCTCACACCTTCCTCTTTTCTCAAAACAAGTATTTCCACTTCAAGCAAAGGTAAAATGGAAAATAAGAGGCAACATAAAAGGAACCTGATTTTCCAGAAGATCCAAATCATGGCCATTTCAAGAAGCTACTCTTTGAGCCATGTCCCTCTAGACACCCAAACATTGAGATACTTGATATTGCTATTCAGATGTGAAGTGTTGGCCAAGGTTTTTGTTTCAGTCGATGATTATTATTCTGAAGGAGCAAAATATGCTTGTACAACCATCTGGAAATCCGTGGATCCCTGCTGGCTTGAGAGTCCAGTAGGGAGATGGAAGCAACAAAGCTCTGTGATAACACATTTTCAAGTTTACAAATCTTCCATCAAAACTCTGAGGGGAACTGTTTGGCTGTTTGCTCAAGCATACACTACTTCAAGATGGTTTTGTAATAATAGTCATTAACATTGCACATCTGAGAGGTCTTGCAGGCTGTGGTGAAACCTTCCAAAGCTCTGCTCAGTTACTTGTTAACTACATGAACAATGCTGAGCTGGTTTGTATTTCACCATATTTGGTCTGAATGAACCGAAACCAATACAAAACCTGCCCGGTGTGAGCCAGTACCAGCTAGATTCTCAGCACTTCAGCAACTAACATTTCTTTTCAGCGTCACTGGAGTTTGGGAGGTTTGCTTTTGTGACCTGTGGCCTTTCTTTCTTCCCACCCGCCTCATTCTTTCTTTCTTTGCTATGTATGTTAATTTGGGGAAAATCATAGCCTAGGGCAACACACCTGACTGCTTCCCACCCAAAATCATTTACCATTTAATGCACGGTTACATTCATTCTTCTGCCTTTATAGTTCCCTAATGAGCTTGAACTGCAATTAACAAAATGATTGTGTTCACTTTAGTACAATGCACCTGCAAATACCAGGATGGGAAGTCATATTTAAAACATAAAAATACACTCGGTACATATTTCAGTGGGAGCTTCTTATTCTAGTATGGGCTTGAATTTTAACAGGTGTCAGTGGCTGCAGTTTGTTGTCTTTAATTTTTCTTCTAATTGGTCAAGGAAGTCTGTAGATCATCTTCTCATCCAGGCTGCAATGATTTTGTGAGCAAAAATACAGAAACTTCACTTGGTTTTTCTACTGAAATCATTAACTACTCTGTGTTGAATCATTTTTGTTGTAAAAATTCAGGCTGAATTCAGGTTGAAGCTAGCATTCAGGTTGAAGCTAGCATTATAGTCTCTCCACATCTGCATCATCATTTTTTTAAACAGTGTTAGGATTCATTCAAAGCTGGTCTTTGGGAAAAAAATGCCTGCCAGAAATAAACAATCAGTTGCTCATTTATTTCACTGATATTGGACACAGTGTTTCAACAAATGTGACATACTAATCAGCATACTGAAGCAGATCTGCCTACAAATTTTTGATGATTTTGGGGAAGAAAAAAAAAATTTCTTGTTAAATGGAAGACAAACTAAAAATAACATGGTGTATGCAGAAACAAGAACACGTGTCTGGCTTTATCCTCTACAACCTCCTTTTGGGTCATGGAAGAGTGCAATTATACTCTCACTAGCTAAATAAATTAAGGTTCCCTCAAGTTCCCTCATATCACATAGTCCAGCAGCCCAACCACCACAGCTGATCTCAGCTCTCTCCAGTTTGCCAGTATTTCTACCCAAGAGTCCCAAACTGGACACAGTACTCTAGTGGCAACCTAATGAGTGCATGTAGAGGGGAGTAGTCAGTCCTCTCCAGGCAATCCATAACAGTTGGCGTTCATTCCTGCAGGAGCTATGTTGCTGACATGTTGGATGTGGTGTCCATCAGGACTCTCAGCTCCCCAGGTGCTGGGGTGGTATCCCCATACCTATGCATAGGGGCCTGAAAGCAGATCTTGACAATAAAGAACAAGAAAAGACACTGGATACCTCAGCCTTCTCCCATGCCTTTACATCACCTACCACATTCAGAAGAAAGCCTACACCTTCCTTGGTCTCCCTTGTGTTCCTGATGTACACATAGAAATGATCAGCTTACACGCCATAAGCCCCATCAGTTCCAATTCCAGCTGAGCTTTGAGTTTCCCAACTCTGTTCCTACACACCCAAGCAACACTTTTGTATTCCTCTTTCTTTGCTTGTCCCTGCTTCCACCTCCATACTCTTCCTTTTTGCATTTGAAATCAGTCTGGAGTTCCCCGTTCAGCCAAGCTGGCCTCCTGCTATACCTGCTCAGCATCCTGTTCTTGTGCTTTGAGGAGGCTGTCCTTGAAGATCAAGCAACTTTCATAGGTCTCTGCCCTCCAGGGAAGACTCCCAGAAGATCCTGCCTACCAGTTCCTTGAACAAGCCAAAGTCCACACACTTGAAGTTTTAAGTGATTATTAATTACTTGCCTTTCCCACTTTCCTCAGGTTCTTAAACGACCATCTCATGATGCTGCATTCCAGTCACCCCAAACCAGTTCTTCCTTACTGGTGAGCAGCAGGTCCAGCACAGTGCTTCCATCAGGCAGCTCACGCAACACCATCAAAAAGTTGTCCCTCACACACTCAGTAAGTCTCCTGAGTTACTTATGCATCATTACAATGTCCTTCCAGCAGATGTGGGGTGGGTTACAGGTCTCCTAAAAGGGTTTAGCCTAGTGTCAGAAAAATGAACCCACTTCTTGATAACCAGACTTCTGCATGTGTTAACAGCAGAGTATTCCTACTGTAACTTGAAAAGCCCTGGTACTGTCATAGTCAAGGATCAAAGCTGGGATCCATACCATGTCAATGAAACAATTACAAGCAACTTTGAAAGAGGTTCAT
The DNA here is from genome assembly GCA_025331215.1 of Actenoides lindsayi. NCBI lineage: Eukaryota > Metazoa > Chordata > Aves > Coraciiformes > Alcedinidae > Actenoides > Actenoides lindsayi. The sequence continues at coordinate 16,637 of WTSP01001662.1, read as the reverse complement.
TCAGACAAATCCACCCATGGCCTTGCTTGTGGAGGATCTCTGAAGGTCTTCATACAGTGTAGAAGTAGAGGCAACACAACGCAGAATTAATGCCTAAAGAGTTCAATTATCACCTGCAAGTAAGCAACACCAACTCATTTCAGGACCTGGTAAGAAGAGGCATAACATGACCCACCTGAGTGATGAAAGCTTCAAAGCCAGACACTCTACTCACTGTCCAGAGGTCAAAGCCAGGAAATTTGTAAAGGAAGAAATATTTCTGTACCTTGTGGACCCAATCCCCAGCATCAGTCTACTCCAAGGATTACCAGAGACTTCAACTCTTATGAAAAGGACAGTATCTGCAGAATTTCAATTGAATAACTTTAGGAAACTCACACTCTTTCTAAAGGACTTGGACACTGGATGCAGGTAGCACCTTTGCTGGTTTATAAATAAGGAGGCAGGTAGATCTTTTTTAGATCTTCAGCCAAATTCCCACTCATAAGCTTTAAACTGAAAGCAGAATAGCAAAAGGCAAACCTGACCTCCAGTATGAACTGGAGCTTGCAGATCAGCAATGTAAATGAGTGCCTAATTTGACTGTGACTGATTTACCCTGTCAGACAGTCCTAATGACTGGCCTGCCCCAGCTATTCAGCAAGTAGGAACTCAAGAGTAACTTCTCCTATCCATACACTGACTATTAAGACATTCATATCTCCCAGTCATCAACTTCCTTCCTACATATCAGAAGTCCTTAACTCTCTGCCCAACACCACCACTGCCACCATCCTTATTTGAACATCATAAATTTTACTGAATTTATTTTCACAGCAGCCAAGCAGGATGGATTTCCCCTATGTTAATGACAAAGCAAGAACAGTATAGTAAGGCCCAGATTTTTTCAAAATGGAATTTAGTTGAGGCAAGTGTCAATAAACCTTTACTTTGCCTCTGAGCTGGTTGAGCTCACAGGTCCCTATTTTGCTTAGTGCTCCTGGAGTTGTCAGGGATCAGGCCATGTGAAACTGCCAAGTTTCACACTGTTTTGCACATGAAACTATAAATCCCTCTTCAGAACTCCAGAGGCATAAGGGGGGGCTGCTGTTCAAAAGGTTCATGAACTTGGATAAAGCTGGGCAGATATGAGAGGTTGTAACAGCGTACTAAATTAAGTTCTGTCCAAAGGTTTTTCATGGGCCTGGAATACAAAACAGCTAATAAGAATATTGAGACTTTGCAAAATTAGGCCATTGGTAAAAACCCCAAACATTACCATATTTTGCTCTTAGCTTTCTCTTTTCAATTAATCAAATGCATTTTCTCCTAGAAAATCCAGAGGTAATTTATCTAAGGTCATTTTAACTTTTGGTCGATATCTAGACATATTTTTTTTCCCATTTTTTTTTTTTTGCTTTTATTTTTAAACTATGCTTAAGCAGCTACCACCTCAACTGCTTTATAACTCTGATTGTCAGTTTGCAGTGAAAATGACAACCAGAGTTTTCACTACCTTATCCCACTGAAGTTTTAGAGGAAAATTTGTCATTCAACGTTCAGGATGCTCATAATACAGCCTTTAGAATAAAACTGAAAAACATTTGGTCACCTATCCTGCAAGCAAACATTTCAGCACATTAAAGAAGCACTTGGTTCATGGTTGCTTTGAAAATCAGATGTCAAGAGAAAAGCATATCTTGACAGTAAGATTTGAGACGTCCTTAAGATAAATAACAAGTTACCCCATTACCATCCTAGCACAATGCTAACAAGAAGCAACAGAATCAGATTTTCTTGTCTACAGAACAGTTGTTGTAACAAGCCAAGGGACGGAGCAACGAAAAGCACTCTTATTTGATTCATACTGAAGTCACATATGCAACTGATCCAGTGGAAGTAGTTTAGAGCAGCAGACCTCACTTTCCTTCGTATTTAAATAGTGAAAACTATTTCGACACACATTTACTAGTGACATACCAATAACTTCTGTAACAAGCTGGATCAGATGTAGTGACAGTGTAACATCATATAGCATTTTGCATGCACTTTACTCAAAGGTCCTGGGTGATGGTCATCATCTCAAAGGCCAGTGAGGAACCCAAGTGTTAGGGCCTTTGAAACATTTCTCTACCTGACAGACATTCTTCTGGGGGCCAGGCATCTCCCAGACATTCATCACTCAACTCTGGCAGTAGCATCAATGGTTCCTGAGGACAGCTTTTCATTTCCTGCCTGCCCAGCACACACAACTGACATGACTAAAGAGAGTAGTGAAAAAATGTAAAATCCAAAGGAACCTTTAATCTCATAAGTTAAAAAGAAAAAAATGCAACCACTTACTAATGGAATGTTAAGATTGTGTATTAAACCCACAAAAGTCAGAAAACGAAGGAATTAAAGACTCCCTCGGCTCTTTTAACCCTTCCCTTTGCCTGTGTGCATTACAGGCTTTTCATTACACAGCCATGTAACACCAGGCAAAGGGACATAACCGTAGGTGATGTTAAAGGGGGCGTAGGAGTTCATTATGAGTAAAGCTACAAAATGGAAACATTAATAACTAGTCATTTTATCTTGTAAACGTTTAATATTCACTATTAAAGAATTGCAAGATGTTGGTATGAAATGAAATATTGAATAAATGAGCTGTTCCTCTCAGTAAATATTTTGGTTGTGGTTTATTTGCAGTGGTATTTATCTCGCATGAACCCATATGATGGTAATATATCATGGTAAGTAACTAACCTCCTGTTTATGTCGACATGTAAACAAATCTCACCGAAATAGAGTAAGTTTGTCCTGTGCGTAGCACCAGGTATATATTTGAGCTCCACGCCTGCAAAACTCAACAAGTTCCCCACTCTCTAAACTCCTGCAAGCTTGGTATCTGCTGCATTTTGAGCAGCTGCACACTTCCCAGTCATTAACACACACACATCCTCTTCATGCACAAGGAAATATTATTATCCTGCTTTTACAAATGAGAATCTTAGGCACAGAGAGATTAAAGCTGAGCATTTCAAAGCATCCCAGTTAATTAAAATGACTGGAAAATGGGTGTCCAAATTGTTTAGATACCTTTGAAGTCTCAGAATAATTATATTGCTCAAGGTCACCCAGGGAGTTTATGGCTGACCCACAACTTGAACCCAGATTTCCAGCGTCCCACTCCAGCACCTTAATCACAAAGACATCTTTACTTTCCAGTTTAATACTGGCCAGACCTGGTCCGCATGCAAACTGGTTACCAAGGACAAAACCTGTTATTATGCCATATAATGTAGCTATCTATCTCTACCCTACAGGATAAACAGCAGTGCATCTGGGCATCTCCAAATTCTTTAAGGTATGTATCATTACAAAACACTTAAGAGGCAGGGAAGGGCTATTTGAGAATTAGCACACAAGGACAGCAAGGGACTTTTCCAATGGTGCACTCACTACAGTACAAAATAAACCCTCAAATAGTTATTCAGAGAGGCCTCCACACCACAGAGACAGAAAAGCTTCTACACACAGCACAGGATGACATTAGCTGGCTTTCCTCATACCTCTGGGGTCTCTGCATAGAAGAGGGCTATACTTAAGAAGCCAGTCTTGATATCCATTAATAAAGTCGATCCCAGCTTCATTTCTTCTGAGCACACACTCCACTTACACACTCCTCTCATTTAGAGCTGCAAGTCAGAAAGCTACATTTTCCAAATGCCAATTCCTATCATTGGTACAGAGTCTTCGGGCCTCACTATGAACAAAAGCAACTACACAAAGTAAAACTTCCCAGATAGGATTCAATCTTGGATTCTTCCTAGACACACCAACAACCTCCAGGATGTGTAACACAATGCAAGACAAAGACCAACATAAACCACACACACATGCTTAACATGCTGACTTTTTATCACAGAGGTTGCTAATTTCCTATGCTAAGAACAACCTTTGGAACTAAAATGAATTATGTGCCTTATTTTGAGTGCATCAAAGAGTAGACAGCCATTTTAAAGGAGTCAAGATCACCTCAGCTGTGCTTTTGTTATCTAGCCCAAGGTTAAGGATTTGGCCTTGGGCTAACAATTGGCTCAGAAAACCAGGATCGTGTAATGAGAGTTCCAGGAAGACAGAAAAACCAAAGCTTGTTGTAAAGGCACACTCTTCAAAGTGTCCCAGTATTTGACCCTTCCCCCCCCCCCCTTCCCCCCAAGATGAATAAGGTAAAAAAGAACTGAAGCCTGTAAACCTGAAGGAAGTGCTTGCATACAAGAGGAGCTGAAAAGACATTCCCAGATCCTTCCCAGACACTCAGGCTCATGAAGAAACGCCTGACAACAATTTTTCCTCACCAGTTAGATGGAAAAGTTGGCAGTAACCCACTCCACAGTTCAAGTCTCAAGAGGAGAAGGCTCTTGAAAAGGGTAGCACCTGGTTTATTTTCTTTGATATAAAACACAAGTTAAGCTGCTCCTACTTGAAAATTAAATCTAATCCACAAAAAAAAAAAAAGGCTAAGACCCTCCAGCAGGTGAGAGCAGCAATAGCTACCTGCTAGCAGAATGGCCTGCTGGGTTATAACAAGTTGTTCACAAATTACTGATTTTACTTTTTTTTTTTTAATGCTTATTTTTTGGTTTTGCTTGTTGGGGTTTTCTCACATTTTTGTTTGTTTGTTTTTGTCAGAACCTGTACACAGGAGATTCACAGACCTCTTTCTCAACTTTTGCTACTGACAAAGTGCAGAAGGCTCCACCCATGCTCCCAACACCACATTCCCAGGGCTTGGTCCTTCTCATGGAGGAACTCTGCAGTGGGCATAAATCAGAAGCTCAGCAGGTGTGCAGGATCTCTCTCTAAATGACTCTGCCCTCTAGGGTACATTTTGGTTATCTTTTCAAAGATGAAAATCTTTTCATCTACAAACCTGGGAGACTTCTTCATTCAACATGTCAAGAAGTAGTTAACAATTAACTATTTCTAAAAAAACCAAAACCAAACCAAAACAAACCAACAGACAAAACTGAAAACAACCCAAATCACCAGACCAGGAAATATGAATCAATTAGTCTTTGATCCTCCCCTCAGTAATAACATCATCTAGAACATGGGTTACTGATAATCTTAAGCAACCTAAAATGTTGATGGACTTTAAAAATACCAGTGGTTAAGAAAAGAAGAATCTGAATTCGATTTTCTTCTGATCTTTGAGTCCCCAAGTGGCATCCTAAGGCTTATCCCCAGAGAGCACGAGGAAATTTTCCTTTTAAGAATCTCAGGTACAGGTGTCATGAGATTCCAGAAGAGGAAGATTTAAATTCCGCAAGATGCAATGCACAGAAAGCAGTAAAGTGACAACACCCGTATAATTCCAGTAACCTAGGTCTTGAACAACAGGAACAAAAAGAGTATCAGTAATACCAGTATTTTGCAGAACTGCTCAGTTTTCACTTAAAGCTATTGGGCCCACCTTTTATTTACAGTGCTAGGGCTTGGAAAACTGCATCCATGTGCACTAGGACTTGGTCCAATAGCAACAGTTTGTGACATTAAAACTGCCTGCATGTTAACATTATGATGTCAGCTGTAAGATCAGGATTCTTCATGAAAATGGAGAAAAAAGCTGGGCCTTTAAGGTGCAAGATTGCTTTTAAATAAAAGATTTTTCATTCAAAGGAAGAGAGAGAATGCAAACAGAAAAAAACAGAACTATCCTTAAAATAGAAAAATACAAACTAGCCGCCAGGGATACGTTTATAAGAAATAATACACACCCTGTCTCTCTTCCTAATTCCTAAGGAGTCAGTATCTCCTTTGGTCTATGAAGTCCCATACAAAGTTATCAATAAGTCATGAGAAAAATGCAAAAGTCAAGATTATAATGAAATGAATCATTGTTTCTAGCTATAAAGTAGAGGCATTCTACTTAGCCCGCGTGTTTGGTGAGGCTATAGTCAGATATCCCTTCCCCCTCCCTTCACCACTGGCCTTGCAATTAAGCTTCAATATGCCTGTGTGCATATTATTGATGTGGAAGCAGCTATTTCCATCACACCGCAGACATTCTATACTTTTGAAGTCTGTGGTTAGAGCCATTATTCCATACAACACTTTCCCATCGCTAGGGTGTGCAGGATGCCATAAAAATGGTTTTGTGCATGTTCCAAGCTACTGGAGTTATGTCAATAGTCACCTTAAATACATTATTTTTTACACGTGGTCACCCTGTCTTCTGAGGATTTGCTTTAATAAAAAGGATGGGATCATCTGAGAACAAAGTCAGTAGAGCTGTGCTGATTTGCAGATCTGGTTGATGTTTCCATCTTTTAATCCACACGTTGTTTCCAGAATGATGATGATGATAGTAACAATAGCAGTAGTGGTAATAATAACAACAGTACATTTGCTTCTGTTTGTAGTGAAACACTGCTGGAGTGGAATGCTCTGTTTTAATGAGACACTGAATGAAATAGTGTCCTGCAGTGCAAGAAGTACATGTCGGCTCTCCACTGCCTTGGCATTACAACCCAAGCTACAGTACAATATGCATCATTTTCTTGGTGATCTCCCAGAGAAACCTTCTTAATTTAATCTCTAATGGGATTATCAGCCTCATTAAATTGGAAATCTGCCACAGACCAGCTGTTGTGGGAACCTGAACTTTTAGAATGTTATCAATTCACTGCTCTGATATCTCTACCTGAAGTCCCTCTAGAAACTTTTAACACTTTCATTTTCAAAAGCCTGCAGGTCCTTCCCCACTTCCCTCACCTACAACTTCTTCCCACAGAAACACCTGCCTTTTCTCAAGCCAAAAAGGCACATATCTGCTCCTTTCCTGGAGTGAAACCAATATCCCCAACTGCAGATCTAACTCAGTGACTCCTGTCTAATTTCTACACAGGCGGCCAAGCACATTGGGCAGAAAACCCTACAAGAGTGAACAGTGAAGAGCAAAAGTACATCTCACTGCTACCCTGTGAGCAGAGAACCAAGATGACCCACTGCAGCTTTCCTACCTCTGGAGAAGTCCGACAACTCTCAGCCTCTGCTCATCTATTGAGGGCAACACAAGCCCAGGCAGGTATTACAGCTGAGTGCCTCCACAGCACTATGGAAATGCAGATACAAATAAGCTTCAGCCCTCAGAATTATGGCAAGTTACAAACACGGTCCCTATGTTATAAGGTGTCTCCTGCTGCACACAGTTCAGACCCTTACAAAACTAAGATTCTTGCCGAAGTGAAGGATAAATTTGCCACTTGTAAAGGACACAGAACCAGGACAAAAACCAGTGCACCTGTTTTAATAAGTGACCATTGCACAAGGCTTGTGGACAGAAGGTCGCTAAGTCCTGGAGGGCACTGACAGGTGACTAGATTCCAAAAAGAGAGGAAACTCCACCTTAGGAAGCCATTACTGCTTGTTGCAGACAAGGCTGTCAGGAATACAGGTAATGAAGGATTAGTACTGGAGAGACAAGAAGGAAGTAATCTTAAAATAATTTTTGAATTCTTCTTGTGCCCAAGCAAGGCAAATGTGGTGAACACACACAAATTATTAGTTTCTCACACACCTGCAAAGACTCTTAGAAGCAAACAAAGAGTAAGGTTATATTCTGATGGAGCTGGGACTTTTTCCTTGTATGTAGTAGTCTAAGAAAACAAAAGACTGTGCTTTTATCCAACACCATCCTTACAGCAATAATATGTAAAATCCAAGTGTCCTGAACCTAGCTCCTTTTCTCTTTCCTACGTAACTAAAAAACAAAGTGGTTTCTGCCTGTAATAACCATTTATAATGTCTTTAAAAACACATTTTAATGCCTTTGGCTTCTCATCATTATTTTGAGCAGCTTAAGTCAACTGGGAACAAGATTCGTGTTCTCATGTTCTCTCTCACGTTGTAAGAGCACAACAAATCAAGTTCTCATAACAGCAAGCCCGCCCTACCAAAAGGGGTAGCCTTAATATAAAGAAGAGAAACATTCCATATCCATAATTAAATAAATAACACTTCAGGCAAGATATGGCACCTTTAAAAGTGCCTTTTCAGTCTTGGATTTTTCTCTGCTTGTTACTACAGAAACCATCTAGCAACCAGAATCTAAGACAGACTCCACCCAAAACAGACAAAAACAATATAGAGAGAGTAGGCTTTTCCTCTCCCTGCTCACCCCCCCCACCCCCCCGCTTCTTTCCCCCCACCTCTTTTGTTTTTTAAAGGGTGGGTGACTGCTAAGGAAAAGTATCTTACTGAGCAAAGGATAGGAGCATTTCACATGCAGTTGAAACAGTAAAGCTCTGATTACAGATGGCAGAAATGAAAGCAGGGAATGAGTAATGAGCAATGAGCAATGCGTAATGCGGGATGAGGATATAATTTCCACACATCGGCTAAAGAAAGGTTTACACTCTTAAGCAATAAAAACAAACCATTAAGCCAGACCTGCACTGTCAGGAAGTATAAAACAGTTCTTGAAACTCTGCAGTTACTATACAAAAGCTTTTCATAAACTTTTGTTTCCTGATCTTCATAAAATATTAACATCAAGCTGCCATATGGCAATTAGCTGACTCCTGAAATCAATTAAAAAAATATAAATAAAAAAAATCTCAACAATTCAGGAATAGCTGTATAATAAAATATTTCAGGAATTATCCCCTTCTAATAAATTCAGTCCAGATGAGCTCCTTCTCCACAGCTCAGAATAAACCATTCCTCTCCAAGCCTCATCAGTACTGATGGCCCAAGTGAGACCTCTAACTGCCTGGCAGGGGGGAAAGCAGGTGAGAGTCTGGGGACACCCAAACCCAATTATTGTACAAGCAGGGAAGGTCTCAACACCTGATTATGATGAGCCCAGGTTAGCGCAGCGGAGCAGATCCTGCTTGGTGAAAATGGCCAATGCTCTCAGGAGAGCTTACCTCAACTGAAGATCTTCCCACGTCATTTTTACATGTTGCTGACCACAGAAGTCCAACTGAATTTTGCGCAAAAATTATCAAGCCACTTGACAAAGCTGCTACTGAGTCTCAAAAGGACAAGGAGAGATGCTGATCACATTTGTGTTTAGAGAGATGCTTATCTGAAATGCACAAAGGGTGACATTATCTATCACAATTTCTGCCTATATGAATTAAATAAGTGCCTAGAAGCAATATGTTTAGGGGAAACAGTCTATAGGATAACAAAGGCAGTTTTGCCTTCCAGATCTGCTTTTTCATCCTTTTAAGAGGAAAAAACCCCCACCTCATTTCTTCTTGTAGAGTACTATAACACTAATAAGTACTAAAGAACTAAAATAAGTACTGGGGTAACAACTTTAGTATTTAATATACCTTTAGTATTTAGGATCATTTAGCAGTCATTACCAGACTTAGAAGTCAGAAAGCCCAAACTTTTCAGGACTGTCTGATCAACAACCCTATTTAGCAGAGGTCAGAAACCCAACTGATCTCTAGGAGAATTTTCTACTACACATTTATGAATGTTTGTTTTGCTTTTTTTATTTTTAAATCCTAAACAAACTCCTCACTGCAGCACTCTCACATCTCCAATCTAGAGAGAGAGGTTAAGGGTTAAGGATTCCAAGATCCATTACAAAACCAATTCTGCAGAAATTTGTTGACACGCTGAGCTTGACACATGCATATTTCCTCCTCAAAATCAGTATGGAACTGCTGATTCCATGAATAACACTAAGCAGGTATAGGAATGCTTACAAAAGTGGGTTGTAATAGGTTTACAATTATACATTGGCCTCAGTGTATTTTACTAAGGATGCAGTTCTGTCTCAAGCAACAGGAGGTTTGCCTTTGCAAGGAATGCGGCATCATGCCACGAGCCAGCTACTGCTCATGCATAGACAAACGCCGTAGCCAATTTTTTTGAAACAAGATTAGCATCAACATGTTCTCATGCCTTAGAGGAGAAGTAAAGCAGTCACCACTCTGTAAAAAGCCTCTCTAAATCTAGTTACTACACACAGAGGGCTAGGAGCTGTGTGAAACTTAAGCCTTGCAACACTGGAGTTTAGGAGCTGGTTAAAAGTGCCATGAGGTCATACCTTTCCTGCTCAGGGAAATGGTGTGATCTTCAGTTTTTCAGCACTTTATGTCCAGCTTTTGCAAGCTTAGGTTGTAGAGTACGCTAGCACTGCTGTGATTTCACTAGTACAACGATGCATTGCAAACAGTCAATGAATTCTTGAAGCACCTTCACTGTTGCATATCCTATGATGGACAACCTTCCAAAATCAAGAGCCAGAAACTCACTCATTACTGGTAAAGCTGGCAACAAGCAAAAGACAAACCAAACTTCTGCACTTTCCCTAAAAACACTAGCCAACAAAACAACACTGGTCTTCTGAAAAAGCAAACAAGAGGTTGCCCACTCAGCAAACCTGTAGGCAGTATCAGCATGACCAATAATATCAGCTACCTCTCAAAATTAAGCAGAGCCAAACCACAAAGTGTTAGATTGCTCTCCACTAGCTATTAAAAACACCGTTGGTACAAAGAAATATGTAAGTTTATCGCACCACAGAAACTTACAGCTAACCTAAGATATTTCAAACTCACAAAAGAAAACTGGAAGTGGCCAGCAGGAACTTCGTATTTCTCTGCTATCCTCTGTACCCATTGCTTTTTGTGATGATTAGCAGCAGAGAACTGTTCTACAAGATGACCTGTAAGACATCATCAAATTAGCCTAATACACCTATTTAGTACCTTTGCTGTAACCCAGATGATTCTAGTAAAAAGATTGTGTGGGGAGGGCCATGAGAAAGAGGAAGTTTCTTGAAATAAGAAGTTAACAATCATAGGATGTCCAAATTGGAGAGTCACAGAGCTGACTTAAAAGAGGTCTCTAACAGGCTGACTGTACACATAGCTTTAGGAAGGGCTGCCTCAGTTAACTAAATCCAGAAATGGATCCACAATGCAGAGCAAGGAGGTCCTGACATCTCTGAAGGTATCAGCACAGAGCCATTACACATCCACTAAATACAGTGAAGACCTCCTGAAATAGGCAGGAACTTCCCACTAATGGTCTAACGCAATTCCAGTCTGCCCCCAGCTTCAGATCACCAAGAAGCCCATTTAAGCTACTTTCCCACTCTACTATTTCGGCACAACTCTCACACCATGAGCAACGCAGCCCCTGCATGCTCGTCCCAGATTCTGCAGCTGGTAACTTGACTGCCATACCAGTCTTTTAACACACGACAATAAGTTTAGCTTTAATGTTGCATTTGCCAACTGCAAATTATGCTTTTGCCCCTTGCGTGAAGGATTTTAAAAGTGAGATGTAAGCCCAAGTTATCCTCGTGATGGCTGCACAAATGAAACAATTTTTTCCTTACAGACTGGACTTTTCAGAAAGAAATATCAAAGTTCTGTGATTTATTATCTGAAACAGATGTAAACATTTGGGAAGGGGAAAAAAAAAAAGCTTTCAAACACAAAACACTGGAAAGGAAGACAGGCTAATTTGCAAACCAGCAAAGCCATTAGCTCAGGTTAGATAGTGGGCTACATATTGTACATCAGGCAAAAATTGAAGATCAATTTCACTATAGCACTCCACAGAAGTGAGCTCTCATCTGAGGTGAGGAAGTATGCAATGCTTTTCCAACTGTTAAAGACAAGGGCCGGTACAAATAACACAAGTGTTCCTCTTTAGCATACACAATCACAAAAAAAAAAAAAAGACATTTTTGTTTTTATTATTTTATATTCGGCCAGGACTTTTAAATGAAGGACTTTTAAAGGAAACATCAAACATTCACTTTTCTGTAGGTCTAGAAAGGATTCAGCCTTCCCCCACCCCCGCCTCCCATAGGATTTCTAGTGGCCCTTCTTATATTCACACTGCAAATTAGTTGGGAATAGCAGTATTTATACTAGATCAGCAATGTCTGGTTCTTATCCAAATGTTCCACCTAAAGAGGATGCCAGTTCTCATGGATTGGACAGCCCACCCTGCAGCATTCCTGAGAATTGTACAATATAATAATCTTGAAAGTCAGCAGAGTGGATTATCCACTTTTTTCTGGACTTGAACTTGTGACCTTAACAGTAGCACAGCAGAAAGCAAATGTGCTATGCACTTTGCCATAGTAACCTTCCATGTATTCTTTTCAACTTAAATACACACAATTGAAACAGCTACAATTTTGGAAAATTATGTACAAACCCTATATTTTTTTTCTTTTTGATTACATATAAATACAAATTAGCTATTCTTCTAAAAAGTGGTTATAATAGTAAATAAATACAAAATAAGAATCTGACCATTATACTTCATGTGCTGGGATTAAACCCATATAAAATGTACAACTAAAATACATTTAAAAATCTTTAAAGGAATATTTCTCTGATTAAAATATTTGTTTTCCCAACTTTTTCGTAGACATAAATATATTTTCAAAATAGTTGTGTTTTTTTTTTTTCCATTTCATTACATAAATAAAAGTCTTCATTGGGAAATATTAAAGTGTCAGCTTTTTTTTTTTTTTTTTTTTTGTATTTGTCTAATATATTTGCTGTGTTAGCGGCACCCACACCCCTCCACAACCATATCTTGATAGTTCTTTAATACAACTTTTTCATTTTCGTCAAGGTAGAGCATGGAAATAGCACTCAGTTCTGTCGGCACACAGCAAGCCTTGGGGATTTTGGAATTCACTGAATTGACCAAAGTCTGAACAATGGCATGGTTTGTTGAGTTTAGGTGATCTGCCAGTGGAAAAGGACATTCCCCATGGCAGTAAAAGGCACTATACCCCGGTGGGGCAACAATCCAGTCATTCCACCCCACATCATTGAAGTCCACATATAACGGATGCCTTTTGCAACTGTATTTGTGGCGTTTACGCTGTTTGTGTTTCGCTTGACGCTTTTCTCTTTTATGAAGCGGGTGTCCCTTGCCATCATGCCCAAATGTTACTAATAATGGCCTGAGCTGAGACCAGCTATCTTCATCCTGATGTAAAGACCTGCTAATCCTAACGTGCCTCTTGGAGGCACTGTTCTCTTTGTCCAAGTGAACCACCTCTACCACAAACCCATGATTAGGTTGTCCATGTGCAATCCACCTCAAAACAGCTGGCGTTACATCAAAACTTTCCCATTTACTGGCATTATGATGCACCAACCTGGTGTCCAAAAGTCTTGTGACAGGGTCCTTAGAGGTGGCTGTGGCTGGCTTTATAATTTCATAAATATTAATACGGTGATGGTAGCTGCTGTTGTTCTCAAAGACTCCATGCACCTGCTTCCGAAAAATCTGGAGTTCAGCTGAGGTGATAGACTCCTCATTAGGGATGGAAGTTAAATTAAAGAAGAAACGCCGTGCTGTTTTCCCACTTGTTTCTGGCAGTTCTTCCAAAACTTCTAATTTGATTAAACAGGGGAAAAAAAGAAAAAAAAAATAAATTAGGAACTGAGTCAGGACATCAAACCCCTCATATAGTCTGCCGTTGGCAACTTTCAAATGACAGCTAACGCATGTGACACACAAGATCTGAAAGCCTTTCAGGCAGAAAATAGCATCTCCCTTGTCTTTCTGTTTATTTAGGCAAGCATGTATAGCATGAAGTTAAGAACGCTTCATTCATAGTTATGCATTTTGATTGCATACTGGTGTCCTTTGCCTTCCAGTTGGTTATAATAAGTGGCAAGAAACACACAGCATTACTTTGGAATTCAAGGACGTTAGTGAGAAAACCCAAGTGCTAGAGTTACTGGGAGTCTGATGAGAATCACTAAAACCAGTTGAGGACTCAAGGTAATTATTGCATTTCAGCTTTTTTTCAAGAACATGGCTCTAACACCAGTCCCTCAAACTCCCTTCTGAAAAATACTACTCTGCAATTTAGGTGACTTACAAATCTTAATGTATGGATTTTTGTATCTTAGAGACGGTGAGCACAATATCTATAACCACACTTTATGAAGCACACCGTGGTATTTACCCAAAAGGGCCATAAAGAATGTCAGGAAGGTTCAGCTGCTAAAAAGAGGTGGATGATAGAGGAATAATGTAACAAAATCACTTCTGAACAACAGGTTTTCAAAACCACAAAAAAAAAAAGAGAAAAATTTAAAATGCCAGTAAACCCCAGGCCATTCTCACCTTTGAGTCAACAAGAAATTGAATGGAGCTTCAGAGGGAGTAAAATACATCTAGGGTTGCTAAGAAGTACGTTGGTGCTACAGACACTGAAGAAATTAAAAGTATTTGCTAAAAGAATTCTCACACAAATCATGGGGTTTCATTTTGGTGCTCAGCATCCTAGAGAAACATTTGCTTTCTAAGGGGAAGCCATAGCTGCTGTTAGCAGTTGCTAGTCATGTAACCATCCCCTGTTCAATCCAGGATGCCTTTTTGCATGAGGTGAGGCTTAGCCTTAGGGTATTTCAAGGACCAGAGCAATACTTCTAAATACGCAGATGTTTTGACTGGTCACAAGACAAATTTCTGCTTTCAAGAAGCCACTAATACAGAGTAAGAAGTTGGTGAAAAAATGGAGTCACATTGATATTCTTCTAAATTTTGTCAAAATTATAGAAGAGCTTTTATGTCAATTTTTGCTGTAACAGTATGACTACTCTGAACTGCAGATTTTTACATTTGCCTAAAACTTATAAACGTTGCCCTTCCAGCTACTCCTTTGCTCAGCCCCTTGACCACCACACTTGGATTTCTCTGGCCTTTCCCCGTTCACTACTACATGTTTACTTCCCACATAGGTAAACACAGACGATGAGAGGTTAGGTTTCGTCATTCATCTCCTTTCTCACAACAAGGCTTTCCACTGAACAGCACATCCATTTCTCCAAGGCCACCTCTTTCATCCATCAGAAACGTTAAATACTAATGAATTTCTTTTCTTAACACAGTTTCACATGAGAAGCATGGGAAAACTGTCTTTTCATTACTTTTACAGCAGGGCCACCGGATGCCAGCACTGAAGACCAGCAGCCAGGAACAATAACAACCTGGGGAAACGTTTCCCAAAGAGCACAAGTGACACATGTGCCATTGGCTCCACAGGCCTACCTGTGCCATGGCTAATGCCACAGTGACTACTTTGGCTATGCCAGTTGGGAAACACACACATTTGCCAAGCGAAGGCCTGTCCAAGAGGATCCACTGCCGTGGTGGGATGCAGGCGAGGAGGGGTGGAGGTGCTGATGGAAGCCCTGCTCTGTGTTTGGCCAGGTTACCTGCAGGTAAGAGCTGAAACCTGGCTTCAGGGCTTTTACCAGCCTGGGCATTGGTGGCTGGGGAAGCGTGGCCTGGGTCTGGGCTAAACTGCTCCTCGACTACGGGGTAAGGAACGCTTGAGGAGGCCACAATTGATTGTTTCATTGATCTCTCACAGGGATTAGATAAGGATTAGAAACCTCCGCAGCGGCCCCGGCTCAGCCGTGCATTAGGGAGACTTTCCTGATCTTTAGGCTCGCAGAAGAAAAAGCTATCTGTGGGAACACTCATCGCAGAGCCACTGCGTTTTAGCGTGAAAAGTAAATAAAACAGAAGTGCCTCGTCAGATAGAGGGAGGAGGAGGAGAAAGGTTCGCAGAGCAACGGCTCCGGGGCACAAGCCCCGGAGCCGGCAGCCGGGGCTCCGGCAGCACACCCGGCCCGCACCACTCTGCCGCCCCCCTCAACTGAACGAAGCCCGTGTTACCGGCAGCCGAGTTTACGCGCTCCCGGGGCGGAATCCGCCCCGACGCTCCTCCTTCGGCCCTCCCCTTTCCCCTCCGCTCCCTCAGCCCGTCCCGCCGCCGCCGCCGCCGCCTGCCCCACGCACCGCCGTGCCCGTCCGTTCACGGCCCCCCGCCCGCCCCCGGCCCCGCGCCCCGGCGCCCGTCCCTACCTTCGTGGTGGAAGCTGCGGACGGTGTTGGCGCGGCTGGCGGCTCTCTCCAGCGGGTAGCCGAGGGCCGGCGGCTGCCCCAGCTGCTGGCCCGCGTGCAGGCGGTAGAGGTCCAGCATGTAGGGGGGGATGACGACGTCCTTGCCGGGGCTGGGCCGCCGCTTCAGCCCGAACATATGGAGCAGGCGCAACTCGAACTCGCTGAGGAGGTCCTCGGGGCGCTGCGCGGCCGACGCGGCGCGGACCGGCTCGGTGAAGCGCCGCCGACCCACCTCCGGCATGAGGCCGGCCGCGCCGCCCAGCAGCACCTGGCAGAGCAGCAGCGCCAGGAGGGAGCGGGTCACAGCAACCATGATCAACCTGCGCGGAGGAGGAGGAGGAGGCGATGGGAGCCAGTCAGCGCGGACACCGCGCCGGGGGAGCGCGCCGCGAGGGGGGGAGGGCGGTCGGGGACGGTCCGCAGGTGGGTCGCGCCCCGGCGCCCGGCCTGGCCCCCGCAGCGGGGCGAGGCGCGGGCCGCGGTGAGCGGTGCCCCCGCCGCGGCCCCGGCCGGGCGAGCGCGGAGGAGCCCCCCATGGGGCCCCGTCGGTCCGCTTCAGGTGCTCGGCGGCGGATGAGCGAGGCACGAAAATTCCCGTGGCAGGAGATCAAAGGGAGCGAGGCGGGACGGGGCGAGGGAGCGGAGCGGGGCTGATCCGCAACAAAGGGGCGCGGAGGTGAAGGGGAGGAGGGGGGGGCCGCTGTCAGCGTGGCGGGGGGGGGGGAACCGCCGGGGCC